>CAXKWD010000007.1:15988317-15998317 GCA_964059195.1 Ectobius pallidus
AAAATCTGAACTTCACGTTAATTTACTTTGCATAACAATAACCATAATTTATTTAATATATTATTTTTTTTCTTTTTTCAACAATAACAATCTTATATACAATAAATTACATTTACACTACATTAACCATTCAACACTTTTATTGGTAGGATAATATTTGATTATTCAAGGTTAGTATACCCAATTTTAACTATATAAGTACGTTCTCTGTTCAACAATAACAAATCCTTAATTAATTACTTTAATTTTCTTTCTTTGTTTTTCAGGTATCTACTAGAACGTCTTGTATTATTCTTCTAATTTACTACTGACTTGTGTAGTCATTTACATTTGCAACTTCAGGATAGTTCAATATATATATTATACTGGGTGTTTTTTTTTCTCTTGAATAAATAAAGGTTTTCAATTCATAATCCAGTCCTTACTCTACAGATTACACTCAATAATCCCACCTATGTCTCCTATATTAGTCTATTTGTCAGCTTAGTCCATGAAGAATTGTATTTAAAGATAGATAGAAAAGACAGTCTCACGAAGAAAGAAATAGAAGTTTAGGCCTATACCCACAGAGTGACTGTGGCGATAGACCACCGATACAGGAGCGACGTCTAGATCTTGAGTTACAAACAATCTGACTCCTCTCCTGCAACCGGGAAAATATTAATGGGCCGCAAACAAAAATAAAATTTTGTAAATCGATGTCAGAGGTCCCTGACACTCTCTCCTAGAGGCACGTGGGGCCGTTGTTCGCCTCCAACCTCGATGGCTTTCACAATCTCTCATAAATTTCTTTTCTTTATATGTTACTAGTATAGGCCTTGCCTACTACCAGATTTTATTTGTTTGATTCGGGATACTTCCGGCGTTCCCTCACCTCACCCTTACAATCTCTAGTACTTGCTAATAAACTACTTATCATCAGTACACTACTCGCAATTACCTATTCTCCTCTTTCTAACCTAACCAATCATTTGTTGTTATCTTTCAACTCACTCTCCTCTTTCTAACCTGACCAGTCATCAGCTATTATCTTTTAACCCCTTTCTTTCTTTAAGTAGAGTTCCCTTCAGCTTATACCATTGATTTAATTCACTCGGTGGTTATTCTAGTTTTCCTACTTCTTACGTTACTACTCTTTAGCATGGGCACCCAATCTTCTTTTGTCTCTAAATTCCCTAGAATTCTAACTGAAACTAATTCACGCCCAGATTAGTAAGCTTCTCTATAACCCCTTTAGTGACTTCTACTTCTACCCTAACATGTAAATTTTCCAATGGTACACACCTAATGCACTACCACTCGTAGGCCTTCTTTTGCCCTTCAATTTTCCACTTCTTATCCCCCTCTACCATGTTCCATACACCTTCGCTTGTAGATAAATCTCTATAAAAAAACATAACTTAACATTACAGGCCAGCATGAAATCTATTTATAGATAGTCACCCGTCACCTGAAAGAAACCCAAGTGGGAGGGGCCCTCGTAAGAAGTACTAAGCATGCCCCTTAATTACTTTTCTTCCTTACTCCCCTCGCGTCCTGTCTCAAAAATAACAAAGTTTCTATGAGCATCACCAATTGCCCCTAGCTATGTATTCATTCGTGGAACAATCACCCATGAAACCCTAAAGTGAAGAGATCTATCTGTATCCTTCAGCGGTTGGGCTCTTGACTGCTCTTTTATAATTAACTTAGACCAGAAATAGAAAGTAGTTGGATTACTGGATTTCATCACTTTACTTCTAGAATTCTCACTTCTATATTTCTATTCTATTCTTCTATCATACCCTACGGCGTCTGATTGCCATACATGACTTAGAAACCATCCTTAAAAAAGGAATATCTCAGTTTTCTCACTCCTCAAACAATAAGAAAAAGTCTAGACTATTATACTCAACCAGTGATGTCCAACTTATCCTCCGATCCTGAGTTGTCTCCCATTACTTCCTGATGTCCATATCTGCTCTTATTCAGAGCGAGCAGTCACGACTCACTCTCACAGCTGATGTTCGCTGTAGCGGTGTCTCGTACTGGCCGACTTGGTGTATTCTTCTGATTAATGACTATCTCCATATAGCCGTGTCAAGGAAGTTCACAACCAGAATTTCCTTTAGATGAAAGTCTGACACACCATTATGCCAGACCGCCTCTACCGCTGTCACACATCCCAATCTCGTCTTCTCCCTTCTGCCTTTTCAACTTCTCTCTCTCGTGGTCAGGCACGTACTCCTACTGTCTTTTTGGGATCAGCTCTTCTCCCGTCGACTCACCGTCGGCGCATGCGCACTTCTCTTTTTTCTGTAATTCAAAATAAATTCAGGGCAGTATCGATAGTCATAACAGGGTTCAATATCGATTAATCGAAGTCTCCCAAACCCTTCCTTTGTTTAGAAATGGTTTGCTATCGTCTATTATGCACGTAGCCATTCGCTACGTGACATTCTTCCCCCACTCACCATAAAAAAAATAATGTTAACACTGTTCACATTTTTTTTTTTTTTTTTTTTTTGTTTAGTTTACCAGCCTTAAAGAATGTTTATCCAGGAACAAAGGGTTTCAAGTCTTTGACGTGCCACTTCCCCAACTTTTTACCAAAACGGTTTGTCAGTTCGTAGCTATTTTCACTGAACTTTTTCTTTATAATATAGGGCCCGACAAACTTTGCACTTAAACCCGCTGTATAAGCTTGTGAGGCATCACTTAATTTAAAGTTTCTTCTTAACACTAGATCTCCTGGACGAAATTTCACCTCTCTCCTCCGAAGATTATAATAATGACTCGAATTCTTATAGGCGGTTTCTAAGTTATGTCTAACCATCAAACGTACCGTTTTCAATTTATTGAGTTTTTCCACCCAAAGTTTTGGGATTTCTTTATGAATCGGTTGGTTTTCCACCCTTTCAATCCTACTGATAATTTCAGGCTCCTTCCCATAATTTAGCATATAAGGAGTGCATCCAGTGGAACTATGCTTAGCCGTATTTATAGCAAAATTAAATTCTCTCAAATACACGTCCCAAACTGTTTGATCCTTTTGAATGTAACTAGAAATCATTGTTTTCAATACTCTATTGACTCTTTCTACTGGATTTCCTTGTGGCGAATATACAGGTAAATAACAAGGAGTTATATTAAAAGCTTTAGCTATCTCTCGCATTAATTTACTAGTATATTGCGGTCCATTATCCATCAGCAAATATCCCGGAATTCCCCATTTAAGGATAATCAATTCATAAAATGCTTCCGTAACTGCTCTACTGGTTGCTTTCCTTAACGCTTTACATTCTACATACTTGGTAAAGGTGTCCTGAAATACAATCACATATCGGTTCCCTTTTTTGGAACGTGGGTAAGGTCCCAACAAATCTGTAGCTACAGTCATCCAAGGTTTCTCTTTCTGGTAAAAATGCATTGGTCCTGCTTGAGCCGTCTGTAACACTTTCTGTCTCTGACATATTTCACAAGCAGTAACATACTTAGCAACATCTCTAAACATTCCCGGCCAATAATACTTGTTTGCTATTCTAAAGAAAGTTTTAGCTATCCCCATATGTCCTGCAGTAGGTGCATCATGACATTCCTGCAATACTTTAATCCTAAAATCTTGCGGAATAACTAATTTCCACCTATTCACTGTTCCCTCTAAAGTTTGTTCTAACTGATCTAATCTTAAATGGTACAACTTCTCATCTACGACCTTCCAATCTGGCCAAAATTTAGGTTTACTTTGTACTTGCTCCTTCCGCTTAATATACCAAGCATCTTGTATATTTTCCCATTCCACTACTTCAGAGTTATCAGTCAACAAGAGGCAAAATTCTTCCTCTACCGTTTTCTCTTGAACTTTCCCTTCGTGTATTCTAGATAAAGCATCCGGAACTTTTTGTAATCTACCAGGCCTATGTATTACTTCAAAATCATACTCCTGGAGCAATAAACTCCACCTAGCTAATCGTCCGGTCGGATTCTGTAATGTATTTAACCATTTCAGAGCAAAGTGATCAGTATATACTTTAAAATGATAACCTTCCAAATAAGGACGAAACTTTTGAACTGCCCACAATATAGCTAACAATTCTTTCTCGACTATTGCCCACTTTTGCTCACCTACCGTTAAAGTTCTGCTAGCATAAGCTATTACTTTTTCCTCTCCTTCCTCTCCTGTCTGAATTAATGCTGCTCCTAATCCTGAAAAACTAGCGTCGGTCTGTAGCACTAGGGGTTTAGTATAATCTGGACAAGTTAATATAGGACTACTAGATAATTTCGATTTTAATTCATCAAAAGATTCCTGACATTCCTTAGTCCAACGCCATTTCTGATTCTTTTTCAGAAGTGCAGTGAGGGGCTTTACAACTTCAGAAAAAAATGGAATGAATCGTCGGTACCAAGATGCCAATCCTAAAAATGCTCGTACTTCCTTGACTTTTGTAGGGGCTGGATACTCAAGGATACACGAGATTTTATCTGAATCTACAGCAATTCCTAATGGAGTAATGATATGACCCAAATATTTTAATTCACTTCTGCAAAATTTTGATTTTTCCCTATTAATTTTCAGGTTAGCTTTTCTTAATTTCTCTAAAACTTTTTCTAACAAGGACAAATGTTCTTCAAATGTCTCGCTAATGAGTACTATATCATCCAAATAACAAAAGCATTTCTCTCCCATCTCTTCTCTTAATATAGTATCAACTAATCTTTGAAACGAGGCTGGTGCGTTATGGATTCCAAAAGGCATAACTCGAAACTGATACAATCCTCTACCAGGTACGGTAAATGCTGTTTTTTCTTTACTTGCTTCATCTAATGGAACTTGCCAATACCCATTTTTCAAATCTATTGTACTGATATACCTAGCATGTCGTAATTTACTCAAAACATGTTCAATGTATGGCAAAGGATAACTATCTCTTTTAGTACAATTGTTTACTTTTCTGAAATCTACGCAGAACCTCCATGTTCTATCTGGTTTCTTTACCATAACTACCGGAGACGACCAAGGTGAATTTGAAGGCTCTATAACTCTTTCCAATAACATTTTATCTATTTCCGCGTGTATAACTTTTTCCAAAATGGGTGATACTGGATAATATCTTTGTTTTATAGGTTTTGCATCGCCTGTATCAATAACATGAGAAATCAGATCGGTAAGTCCAGTACACTGATCAAATTTCTGTAACTGATTTTCCAAAAACATATTCAATCTGTCCCTTTCCTGAGGTGTAGGTAAAGTAAGAATATTATGTAGTTGATCTTCTTCTTTTAAATCTATAGCCTTAACAAATTGAAAAATTTTTGCTGGTTCATCTTTGAAATACCAAGTCCCATCTTGCAAATCTACTACTAACCCAATTTGTTTCAAAACGTCCATGCCCAGAATCATATCTACTGCTAAATTTGGCATAATTTTACATTTTATCTGAAAGATCCTGTCCTGCAATTTCATCTCAAAAGTTCTCTCTCCTGTTATAGAACTATAAGTTTTATCTGCTAGTTGCACCACCCTAACTTCAGATTCTTCTACTGCTAAATCTAACATTTTACACAAAAAATCACCCTTCTCTCCCACATAAGTTTTATCTGAACCGGAATCTATTAAAGCAATAAATGTAATATCCTCCAGCAAAATTTCAACAAAACATCTATCTCCATTAACTAAATCTGTAGGATTTATATTTAACATCACACAAGCCTGATATTTAGTTAATTGTCTTAAAGAATTTGTAGGCCTAACTTTTCTTTCTTGGGGCATCCTACAATCAATAGACCTATGTCCAAGCTTATTACAATTATAACATTTAATCGTAGCGCGTGGAGTAACTCTACGAGGTGCTTTACACTCGAACTGCCTATGTCCTGTTTTATCACAATTCCAACATCGCTGATTATTTGAAAAACGCAAAGTGGTGTTTTTACCATTATCCCTCGACTCATCCTGTCTCTCTTTATTTTCTATTACTTTAACGATTCTAGAATCATTTACAGGACTTGAATTCCGTTCCTTATCCCACGTCTTTGCAGAAAAACTAACATTGGGTTTCTTTTGTAACTCGGACGATGGAAGTTCCTGTTTTCCCTGAATTCCTAGCGCTGTATGAACTGAAGGTATAACAACTTGTCTCTGAGGTTTATAAGCCGTTTCTTTAATTGTAGCTCTAACCTGCGTTGGAGGAGGAATATATCTCTCAGAATCTAACAATATTTGTTCATACTGTCTACCTACACGTATTAAATCTGTTATAGTTTGAATCTCTGCAGGTCTAAGGTACAATTTTACATCAGGACGCAAATTTTTGATAACAGTCTTCATCATTTGTTGAGGACTCATTGGAGTACTCAGCCTCCTCATTAACGTTTGAATAGCATTAACATAATCAAAAATCGATTCTTTGGGACCTTGCGTTCTCTGTCTAATCTCATCCAAAAGCGAGTCTTCCTCATCAATAGGCAAATAATATTCTCTAAATTCTTTCAAAAAAGCTTCCCATGTAGGCCAATCTGTTAATCTGTTCCTGTACCAAAGTAAAGCTGAATCTTGTAAAATTTCGGGTAATACTGACAATAACTCTACACCCTGTAACTTAGAACTTTGTTTTAAATCTTCCAATCTCTCCAAAAATAAGTAAATACTATCCCCAGGTTTGAATTTAATGTTCCATTTACGAACCAGATCCAAAGTATTTGGTTTATGTGGCTCTAACTGAATTGTAAACGATGGTACTACTGGTACAACTTCTTCTGAATCAGCTACCGCCATGGCCTTCCTACGCATTAACTTAACCCATGTATACACTACATCTCCATATGAATCTTGTGGTACCGTTATATTATGTTCAACTAAATCTTCTTCCAAAACTTCCTGACTCAGAGCAAAAGCCGTAATTAACACTTGAAATGACTGAGGGTTCTTACGGGCATAATCTAACAAGCGTTGTCTTAACTCATCCCTTGTACCTGTGGTCGGTAACTTTACTCTATCACATTCTGCCTCTAAATCCGCCTTCCTCAACTTCCTAATAGCTTGGGTTAGCTCAGCTGCTCTTATTTGTGCATACGGATCAACATAAGTAGCCATATTTATATATTAACAATACCACTGGAAAAAAAAAGGATTAGAACACAATAGTTCAGTCGTCTGTCTTAGTCATCTATAGAAGTCCTTACTTGTCAATAGTCATTATTCTTTTCCCAAAAATATGTTATTATTATTATTATTATCATTTGTTTTTGAGAATAAATTTCAGTTATACTAACCTAACTCCCAAAATTCTTTTAAAACTATCTCTGCCTCACGCTATGGGCTATCAAAATATGTGATTTCAACACAACTCAACCCACACTATGGGCTCCAAAATATATGACGACTCGTATTTCAAGTTTCCAATTCTAACTGATTAATGTTTATTTTCTTTTCTTATATCAAGCCAAACTTTTGTAATTTTAACACAACTCGCCCCACGCTATGGGTCAAAATTACTATCAAAATTATCCTACTATGAAACTATCACAGCCTCACGCTATGGACGACCAAAATATGGAACTTCACGATAACTTTATGCAGCACAACACACGGCCATACTTTTTATTTAACAATTTTAACTAAATTAAGTTGCAACAATTAGCAATACTGTTTTGTTTTAACACTACTTAGCCCCACGATATGGGCGCCAAACTTTTTACGTGGACTTCACGTTACTTTGCTTTAAGTAACAACGACCGTATTTTATTTAATATATTATTTTTTTTCTTTTTTTCAACAATAACAATCTTATATACAATAAATTACATTTACACTACATTAACCATTCAACACTTTTATTGGTAGGATAATATTTGATTATTCAAGGTTAGTATACCCAATTTTAACTATATAAGTACGTTCTCTGTTCAACAATAACAAATCCTTAATTAATTACTTTAATTTTCTTTCTTTGTTTTTCAGGTATCTACTAGAACGTCTTGTATTATTCTTCTAATTTACTACTGACTTGTGTAGTCATTTACATTTGCAACTTCAGGATAGTTCAATATATATATTATACTGGGTGTTTTTTTTTCTCTTGAATAAATAAAGGTTTTCAATTCATAATCCAGTCCTTACTCTACAGATTACACTCAATAATCCCACCTATGTCTCCTATATTAGTCTATTTGTCAGCTTAGTCCATGAAGAATTGTATTTAAAGATAGATAGAAAAGACAGTCTCACGAAGAAAGAAATAGAAGTTTAGGCCTATACCCACAGAGTGACTGTGGCGATAGACCACCGATACAGGAGCGACGTCTAGATCTTGAGTTACAAACAATCTGACTCCTCTCCTGCAACCGGGAAAATATTAATGGGCCGCAAACAAAAATAAAATTTTGTAAATCGATGTCAGAGGTCCCTGACACTCTCTCCTAGAGGCACGTGGGGCCGTTGTTCGCCTCCAACCTCGATGGCTTTCACAATCTCTCATAAATTTCTTTTCTTTATATGTTACTAGTATAGGCCTTGCCTACTACCAGATTTTATTTGTTTGATTCGGGATACTTCCGGCGTTCCCTCACCTCACCCTTACAATCTCTAGTACTTGCTAATAAACTACTTATCATCAGTACACTACTCGCAATTACCTATTCTCCTCTTTCTAACCTAACCAATCATTTGTTGTTATCTTTCAACTCACTCTCCTCTTTCTAACCTGACCAGTCATCAGCTATTATCTTTTAACCCCTTTCTTTCTTTAAGTAGAGTTCCCTTCAGCTTATACCATTGATTTAATTCACTCGGTGGTTATTCTAGTTTTCCTACTTCTTACGTTACTACTCTTTAGCATGGGCACCCAATCTTCTTTTGTCTCTAAATTCCCTAGAATTCTAACTGAAACTAATTCACGCCCAGATTAGTAAGCTTCTCTATAACCCCTTTAGTGACTTCTACTTCTACCCTAACATGTAAATTTTCCAATGGTACACACCTAATGCACTACCACTCGTAGGCCTTCTTTTGCCCTTCAATTTTCCACTTCTTATCCCCCTCTACCATGTTCCATACACCTTCGCTTGTAGATAAATCTCTATAAAAAAACATAACTTAACATTACAGGCCAGCATGAAATCTATTTATAGATAGTCACCCGTCACCTGAAAGAAACCCAAGTGGGAGGGGCCCTCGTAAGAAGTACTAAGCATGCCCCTTAATTACTTTTCTTCCTTACTCCCCTCGCGTCCTGTCTCAAAAATAACAAAGTTTCTATGAGCATCACCAATTGCCCCTAGCTATGTATTCATTCGTGGAACAATCACCCATGAAACCCTAAAGTGAAGAGATCTATCTGTATCCTTCAGCGGTTGGGCTCTTGACTGCTCTTTTATAATTAACTTAGACCAGAAATAGAAAGTAGTTGGATTACTGGATTTCATCACTTTACTTCTAGAATTCTCACTTCTATATTTCTATTCTATTCTTCTATCATACCCTACGGCGTCTGATTGCCATACATGACTTAGAAACCATCCTTAAAAAAGGAATATCTCAGTTTTCTCACTCCTCAAACAATAAGAAAAAGTCTAGACTATTATACTCAACCAGTGATGTCCAACTTATCCTCCGATCCTGAGTTGTCTCCCATTACTTCCTGATGTCCATATCTGCTCTTATTCAGAGCGAGCAGTCACGACTCACTCTCACAGCTGATGTTCGCTGTAGCGGTGTCTCGTACTGGCCGACTTGGTGTATTCTTCTGATTAATGACTATCTCCATATAGCCGTGTCAAGGAAGTTCACAACCAGAATTTCCTTTAGATGAAAGTCTGACACACCATTATGCCAGACCGCCTCTACCGCTGTCACACATCCCAATCTCGTCTTCTCCCTTCTGCCTTTTCAACTTCTCTCTCTCGTGGTCAGGCACGTACTCCTACTGTCTTTTTGGGATCAGCTCTTCTCCCGTCGACTCACCGTCGGCGCATGCGCACTTCTCTTTTTTCTGTAATTCAAAATAAATTCAGGGCAGTA
>CAXKWD010000007.1:16053317-16063317 GCA_964059195.1 Ectobius pallidus
AACTTACTTCTCAGATGAATGACCTGGCTACACAAAACACTACACTTAAGAATGAAATAGAAAGTAAAATCTCAACATTGAACTCCACATTAAGTAACAACATCGAAAGTAAAATTTCAACAATGAACTCTAATTTCAACACTACTTTTGAAAATCAAAACCAACAAATAAGACAAGAAATCACAACAATGAACTCTAATTTCAACACTACTTTTGAAAATCAAAACCAACAAATAAGACAAGAAATCACAACAATGAACTCTAATTTCAACACTACTTTTGAAAATCAAAACCAACAAATGAGACAGGAAATTTCAACAATAAACACTAACATTGAGACTCAGAACCATCAGATAACAACATTAATAACAGAACACCGAACACAGGTTACCTCTGAACTACAAAATTTAGATTCTAGAGTAACTACACAAATTGCTAATACAGAGCAAGTTCTAAGTAACCAGGTAGATTCTGTTAGGGGTCATATTTCATCTGTAGAACAGCAAGTAACATCCATAGAAAGAACAACTGCTAATAACTCTACTCGGTTGGTTACCCTCCAATCCGAAGTTGATAGGCTTAGACAGAGAGTCAGGGAACAAGAACACCTGATTGAACAAACTAGTGAAAATGCTGTAATACCCCATGTGTGTAATGCCCCTTCAACTTCAGCCTCCACCTCTTCAAATCCACCCGATCCAGTACCACCTGTTCCAGAAGTACCCGAGCCCCCCGCCCCGTTACCTAGGATGGATAATGGACTAGACCAACGAGCTGCCAGTAATAGCCGTGAGCCCCAAAATTTTGTTAATAGTAGTTTTGCTCTTCACAGTTCGGATTTTCCCCTTCCTAGCTTTGAAGATACAGTAAAGACCAATCCAGTAAGATACATCAACGATTTGAAAACTTATTTTGCATTAAGATCAGTACCAGAACATTTAAAAAGGATATTCATTGCACAATCATTGAAGTCTAGCGCAGCTCGGTGGCTACAAGTAATCGATCCCAACAATCAGCTGTCCATGAATCAATTTGAAGAAATGTTTTTGTCAGAATTCTGGAGCGAGAGCGAGCAATTACGCCTAAGGGCTAATATATTTCAAGGCAAATTTGACCGTAGTCACGGTCAAAGCTATTCGGAATATTTTATCTCATTGTGTCAAAGCCGCCAACTTCTAAAACCTGAAATCTTGGAAGCAGACTTTCTCAAGGCACTCCCGTCTCATTTCCCCCCTTTAGTAAGGAATTGCTTAATTGTCGCGTCTCCGCAAACAACTGCAGAAATGTTGAAATTGTTAAAGCCTATGCAGGACTTCCCCTATCTATCAAACAAACCACAACACCCTGTAGTATCAGCTAACCAAAACCAGCGCAAAAACATAAATCTAGTTCAAACTCTCCCTGAAAATGAATCATTTCAAATTGGGTTACGGACAGAGGCATCTAGCCCAGATAACAACTTCCAAAGCACTAAACCTTATTGGCCACAGACTGAATATGTTAGAAATTCTAGAAATAATTGGCAAACTCGTGGTTACCGGTGGCGACCATATGGAAACAACAATGGCAGATTTAATAATAATTATCGAGGACAGTACCGACGTGGTTACGCAGGCAACAGGCCTAATTGGTTCAACAGAAACCAGTACAATCAAGGCTTCTTCCGTCCATACTACCGAGGACGAAATAATTTTCGCTACACCCGCAACAACCATAACCAGTATGAAAGTAACAATGACCGTGAAAACTCAAGAAATAGGCAAAACAACCACAATCAAAGTAACAATGAACAGCGAACACAGTCTCCCACCCCCACCGTTACTTTAAACGAGTAAGGGTTTTACACGCTCCTTCTGTGGACAACCCTGCAACTCATTTGAATAAAAATGGAGGAACTCCAGTAAGTGTCGATATCATACATCGTGAAGCAAACTTTGTAAATAATTCTCTTGTCTTCAAACCTTCACAAACTAGTGAAACTTATCCATTATTGACTAGGCCTAATGAAAGAAATCACATATTTAATATGATGAAATTTCCCAAGGCAGCTGTGAAAACTAAAATTGCTCCAGTAAAAGTAAATAACCAGTTAACTAGTACTATACCATTGAATAAGTCTCATAGTAATCATCAAAGAGAAACAGAGAATAACAATGCCAGCGTCAACAATGAGCAAGAACAGCCCATTGTTGACAACAATCAAATTGTTGGTAAAGTGCTTTCTCCCCTTGTTGATGATGAAAATGAAAATCACCCTCTTCATGGTAACAATGAACCCATCAACAATAATAATAATATATCTAATAAAGAAATTGCACCGGGACATTTGCAAAACAACACAGACAGTGAAGACACAGACATTGTTATAGGGATTTTGCAACGAGAGGAACTAATGAGCACCCAGCATCGACCTCCGGTCATAGAAGTCAATATTGGGGAAAAGATATTTCCAGTTACCCTAGATACAGGAAGTGACGCTCAAGTAATTTCTTATACTACTTTCCTTGAATTACAGCGCACAAAAGCGATTTCGCAAATATTGCCTGTATTTAATATGACTGCCCTTTTGGCAGCCGGAAAGCAGCGGTGTAGGATTAAACATCAATGTTTAGTACCTATTACACTAGCTGGTCAAACAATTGATATACTATTTTTAGTTATACATGGACTAAATTTACCCATCATTGTTGGCTTAGAAGTATTTCAACAATTAGAAGGGATCATAAATTTCAGAAATGAAAGCTTTGCCTTCATTGATGAAAATCGTCAAGAACAAATAGTACCTTTTTGTAACAGAGCAACCACCGCTCAGGCTACCGCCCGCAGCGAGGCAGATGTGAGCCAGGAAGAATTCTTCATAGAAACTTTGTCCGTGAATACTCACCCCCTTTGTCACATTCTTACAGACAGACCCTCACCCACGCAGACAAGAGATGACCTACTCTCTAAAACTCCTCTCTTAAATGAAAATATCTTACAAACAGAACCACGAATAAATCACATAAATACACAAGGCGAAATTAAAGAATTAATAGCCCTTAAAGTACAGGAAGCACATGACTTAGACCCCGCTACACGGAAGGATTTGTTTGATGTGTTGTATAAACATAAGGATTTATTTTCAAATAAAATTGGAAAGTGCCGTTTGTACACACACCGAATAATCCGTCCATCTACCACTGTAGTCAGACACAAGCCCAGACACATCCCACTTAGTTTGCGTGAGAAAGTTGCAGCTGTCATACAGGACATGTTATCGCAGGGAATCATTGAAAATTCCACGAGTCCCCACTGCAATCCTCTCTGCATAGTACTTAAGCCCTCTGGACAAGTACGCATCACGATTGACGCTAGGTCGATCAATGCTGATTCCCAAGAAGACCATTACAGACCTTTAACTTCAGATGAACTTCTTACCCGCGCCAAAGAAGGAAACTACTTCTCCACCACGGACTTAGTTTCTGCCTTCTGGCAAGTCCCCCTTGATCCAGATTCACGAGATTTAACTTCTTTCAATTACCAAGGACGGAATTTCAGATTCACTAGGACACCCTTCGGGTGCCGCACTTCCTCGTCTGCCCTTTTGCGTGCACTAGCTCTTACTTTTGATTGGCAGACGGATAACTTCATTATCCCCTATTTAGATGACGTCCTTGTAGCCTCAGAAACCATAGCTGAACATCTGGCCCATATAGACCAGACCCTGGGAAAGCTATTACATGCAGGTTTCACCCTGAATATTTCGAAATGCCATTTTTTTCAAAAGGAGGTGAAATTTCTCGGATATATTATATCCGGGAAGGATTGCCGAATTGATGAAGAAAAAGTGGAAGCCATCTTGAAAATCCCAGCCCCCCGTAATCAAAAACAACTAAGATCTTTCCTTGGCGTATGCCAATATCAGTCACGTTTTGTCATCAACTACTCCCAAGAACTTTGCCCCTTAAAGCCACTCCTAAAGAAAAATCAAAAGTGGACATGGACCCCCGAGCATGATGCGGCCTTTAACAGGGTTAAGCAGCTGTTCGCGGAGTCCATTAAACTACAGAAACCTGAAGAACAGGAGATGTTCTACGTTCAAACGGACGCTAGTGCTAAAGGCATAGGAAGTATCCTGTTTCAGGTGATAGATGGCGAAAAACGCATTATTGCGACTGCTAGCAAAGGTCTTACTATCGCCCAGTCCCGAATGTATCCCACGGAACTTGAAGTGTATGCAGTGTATGAGGCCCTCAACAAATACAAACACTACATATACAACCGTAAAATCACCGTTTTATGTGACCATATGAGTCTCAGTTTTCTAAAACAATGCAAGTTAAGTAATTCACGAGTATCACGTCTCATCAGCGCTATCACTATGTATGATATCGAAATAAAGCACATCAAGGGATCCCTAAATTACCTGCCAGATCTGCTATCCCGGTTGCCTAACCACCCAGGAATGGCTAGCTTAGAAGGTCAAGTCGAGAAAGAAGTCAAAATTATGAAAATTTCAGTTAATGATCGACATCAGTTAAACAAGAAACTTAGTAACCTGTCTAAATTGCAATCTGAAGACCCATATTTGTCCACCATAAAGAATGAGTTGCGGGAACTACAACAACCAGCCACTAATCCATTGAATGAAACTAATGCTCAAAGCACCTTAGCCACATACAATGGCATAATCTATAAATTTTGCGGAAGAGAAAATCCAGCCTGGCGACCCTACATCCCCCCCTCCTTGGAAAACGACCTCATTGCTGGATACCATGAAAATTTGGCGCACAGTGGAACTGAAAAGATGATAGATTCCATCAGCGAACATTTTTATGTTAAACAGCTAGGCCGTAAAATCAGACTTTTCATACGAACTTGTCATCTCTGCCAAGTCGGCAAATGCAAGAACACTGCATATGAAGTTTCTGTTAACTCCATAGAATCCACAAAACCGAACCAATTGATCTGCGGAGACATTTTAGGTCCTTTGGTGAGAAGTAACTTCGGTTGCCAGTATATTTTTATTTTGGTTGATGTGTTTTCAAAGCTAGTTGCCCTATATCCTATCAGAAATTTATCGACAGGCATATGTTTGACAAAGGTTGAGGAATATGTAAAGTCGTTTGGCAACGTCGGAGCCTGTTTGACAGATAATGCTAGTATATTCTCCAGTGCAAAATGGAACACAGGACTTTCACAACTAAACATCAAAACACTACATTGCTCTGCTTATAATCCCTGTTGTAATTTATCAGAAAGGTATATTAAACAAGTCATTTCATACCTCAGACTGTTGACCCATAGGCAACATAAGAACTGGTACAAATACCTAAAACCCATTCAAGCTATTCTCAATGAGACAAAACATCACGTAACAAAAGAGATCCCATTGCAAGTCGTAACAAAATGTAAGATAGACCCGCTATTCAAGAACACCCCCCCTGTGCTGCCGACATGCAATAAATCAGACCTTGACATTTGCCACTCCATCCTTAAACGCCTCCAGAGTAGGTGGTTAAAGAGGAAAATGAAGCCTAGGCGACCCCGCAGGAGATGGAACCCCGTTCCGGGAGATTATGTACTGTTAAAATCCCATGTAATCTCTAGCACTCTACATAACCGTCAGAAGAAATTTTCTTTATTGTTTAAAGGCCCCTACTGCGTAAAAGCAAAGTTTGGAACGGACACCTTCCAACTCACACAAATAAAGAACCCTAAGAAAATCCTTGGTAAATATAGGAAACATCTGTTAAAACCCTACCATGTTATGGCCCATAAATCATAATGCCACAGAAAGTTTGAAACAGAAGGAGAGTTTGAAAAGTTGAAGACCTGGACTGTGACAAGAGGATTTGATGATAATGACTATGTAAAATAATCAGAGTGATTCATACTTCTCAAATTAATGTTTTACCTGACGTCATATGACGAATGTAGTTATTTATGGTTGAGTAGAATATGCCACCGAATGATTGCTGAAAAGACAATTAAGACATGAGGCTTATGGTATAAGATATCGTATGACTTCACAGCAATTATTACACTATAAAATATAAGTGCAATCCAATAAGTTTATTGCTAATATAGTGACTCCTGTGTATATAGTTAGTATTTAAATAGGCACCTCCCCTCTAGGTAATTTACTGAAGAAGTAAAACATTTATTTGACAAAGGGAATCACAATGTTATTTGAATTTATAATTAAGTAGACATTTAAATTTTGACATATTTTGTATTTTTGAAATTTTATTGGAGTAGTACACAAAGCAATAGTAACAAAATTATTTTATTTTTCAAAAAGAGATATTATTTTACATAAAAATGGACAGATGATTGCCCCCTCCTAATAACCAATTGAGTGAAATTATTTAGCAAGTGAACCAAATGAAAGCATAGCGAAGAATGAGTTAAAAAAAAAAAAAAAAAAGTAATTAAGAATGGATTATTATTGAAATAAATGGAAATAAAGTGAAACATGTATGAATTAAAGATACGATGGAAGATTATAAGATGAAATATGAATGAATTAAGAATATGAGAAAGAATAAGTAAGTGTAAGGTAAACCAAATGAAAAAGTAACATTGAATAAAGAATGTAACAAGGTACAGTATATGTTGACTAATAAAAAGTGTAATGATGATAGCTACGAAATCAGAAATATGAGAATATATGAGAAAAATGGTTATGAATAGTAAGAACAGTAAAGAATTAAAGAATATTGAAAGTAATAAATGAAGAATAATTTACAAGGTAAAAAGAAATATGAAAAGAATAGAAAGAGTATTAAAGGAATAATCAAATCAATGAAGGAAAATGTATAAGGTAAAGAAATTGAGTAGGAAGGAAATCTTTGTAATTTGAGCATAATTGACGAGATGAGTAGACTATAATAAGTGAAGAGAGACATACCCCAACGGTTTACAGCAACAATATATGGATTAACATCAAAAACAAGTTTAATGGAAGATATAATTAAAATTAACATTACAATTTAACATTTCAAGTGTATTTCATAATTGTGTTTATATACAAGGTATAATTATGATTTTTATTTACTAGTGTATTAAATGGACCATGGACTCAAAAATGTGTACTACGACCAACGAGAAATTGACTACTTCAAGGTAAACTAAGATTAAGAGTGTATTTTATTGTTTATGAATTTATATGTGTATGTTTAATAATAACAGAATTAATCAAAGGTTTAGATGATGTAAGGTTCATAATTACTTCGAACATAAAAGCGAAGGTAATTGAAGAATGATATCATAAAACAGTAACTCGACAACGAAACTCCAGAAAATAATTTGAAGTGACGACGGAAAATTATTTTAGGAAGTCGAAAAATTAAATTTTAGGATTTTTATTTTAGACACGACATAGGTATTTTTAGGATTTTCAAATTGGGTATTACAAATGATCGTAAATTCACGCTCGTATTGAAGTAGCTGCTCAATCTTTCGCGTGGATTTCCAATCATTGTACGGACATTTGTAATCGTTCTTCGTACTCAATTCAACCGAGAACACCACACATAGCCCCCTCCCGACTGACAATACTGCACCCTACAGTTTATTCTTCCCACATAACACCTAACTTTAAACATTAATTGATCCATAAGGGAAATAGACACAACAAAACTAATTACTCCAATTAATAGCGGACAACACCTACAACAGTTTCATATAAAACACTAAATGTTTATTAACCCTTTTATCATTTTAATATAAAAACATCAATAACTCTTTTGATTTACATCACTCAGAATACAGACTTATACTGATAAATGTGGAATAAATTAACCGATACAGATAAAACAACTTGGACTATGATAACCTTCAGTTATCATAGTTATTGATACAAATACTAAAAACGACTCCTCCTACATCCGGCCCACTTCCTGTTTGGTAGACTTCATGACTATAAGGGAGTTTGACACATTTTGTAATTAATGACCCAAGCCAAAAGCAGCGTCAGACGCTCTACAAAACCGACATAATTTTAAACAGTATATCAGAACGAAATCCCTGCAACCAATTAGAAGCAACTTATACATTAACACAACCAATGACATTTATTTTCCCCCACTACAGCCGAAGAACATATTAGCACCGAGAGCCCCAAAATCACGATCATTCGATCATTAGACAGAAGACAGACTCCACGTTACTTAAGACTAAAAATTACACCACGTAACTTAACTATAATATATAAAGTAATTTCGAGACAGCATAAGTATAGAGATAAAAGTGAAATATATCCGCGCGTTAGAAATGGATTAAAAGGAACTCAGCGAAGCGCGTAAGTTAAGCATATTGTATTTATAGAGACATTGATAAAAAGTAATCAAGTGAAAGTATAATTAGTGAAGGTTAATTAAAATATTGTTTGAGTAAATTTTCCGCGCGGTAGAAATAGATACAAAGATTTAATACAAGTGGACAGAGAAATAATCAACGAATAGCGCGTATGAATTAACACAGTAATTACTAATATAATATTGAATATAGTTACCAAGTGAAAGACAGACATTAATCGACGAACTTACATCATCTAACCTCAAAGACAATGTTAATTCGATAACTCAACGAAAATCATTTTGAAAGAATATATTTAGATCTGGAAATCAATTGTACTGTTTAATTACCCTAAATCCTGAACATCGACCACCCAATTAACATAGCCCCGATATTCTGTAACCACGACCCTGATAAGAATCCTCGTGCTATCAACTACCATCTGAGCTAATTAACCAGCATTCCCATTTTCTACGTGACAATAAATAATATAACAGGATTTCAATCATCGCTCCCCCCAGTAACTTCATCAGAATCTAAGTACAGCTATAAATACCGGACCCGACGACCAGAACTCTTCTAAATAGTGACACAACTTGTGGCCTAAATATCCCCCATAGAAAGGACTCTTATACTTCTTTGAAACGTGAAATCACGTAAACTAGGTAAGTTATTAGCATTTTCAATCCTTTTCTTAAATCTGATATCTGATTTGTACTTTACCCCCCACAGCTTTAGAAAAGGATTGAATGATACCACTAGAAAATGGAAATAGTTTTCTAAAAATTAAGAACAAACACCCTTATCACCTGAAACCTTTAAAAACAGTTTAGGATATTTTTCAGCGTACGAGCCTCTTGAAAAAAAAAAAAAAATGCCAACAACACGCTGTATTCCCAAGCGGTCACCCATCCAAGTACTAACCGCGCCCAACGTTGCTTAACTTCGGTGATCGGACGAGAACCGGTGTTTTCAACGTGGTATGGTCGTTGACAAGAATTGGTGTGCGACTCTTTGACTTATAAATCAGAAAGCGTCCACTGTTCTCCTTGAATAATTATGCGCTTTTTACAATAATGGAACACAACAGAGAATTATTATGGAAAGGAATAAATGTAATTTGTAACAAATTGTGCAGACAGTGAAAAGTTAAGATGGACACATACAGTAGCAAACTCTTTTTACGTAAACAATTAATGAAAGGACAGATTTTCATTAAATTTATTGGCTACACTTTTTCTACACATCTCAAAGACTATCCATATGAGTGATTTTAATTTCTTTAAGAAATAAAACCCCATCTTCTTTAAAAGGTAAAATCACGTAAACTAGATAAGTTATGAGCATTTTTGAATCTTTTAAATCTGATATCTGATTTGTACTTTACCCCCCACAGCTTTAGAAAAGGATTGAATGATACCACTAGAAAATGGAAATAGTTTTCAAAAATTAAGAACTAACACCCTTATCACCTGAAACCTTTAAAAACAGTTTAGGGTATTTTTCAGCGTACGAGCCTCTTGAAATATAAAAAGATGCCAACAACACGCGGTATTCCCAAGCGGTCACCCATCCAAGTACTAACCGCGCCCAACGTTGCTTAACTTCGGTGATCGGACGAGAACCGGTGGTTTCAACGTGGTATGGCCGTTGACAAGGATTGGTGTGCGACTCTTTGACTTATAAATCAGAAAGCGTCCACCGTTCTCCTTGAATAATT
>CAXKWD010000007.1:16183317-16185817 GCA_964059195.1 Ectobius pallidus
GAATTTTTTAATAGTAATATATCGTAACAATGTATCCTAATATTGTCTTATTTCTATTTAACATCAATCAGACTGGACTATAATCCTTACATTTTTATTTTTTTAAATTATTTTTTTATTCTCTATATTATTGTGTCTTGAGAATGCGCTAACTTGGTCTATTGACAGGTTATGTAATAATTGTAAAAATGTAAGATTCTTATGGCGTAATACTTAGCTTGCTGTCACTTTGCATAGTTTACTTTACCTGACTTTGTCTATCGGGGGGGGGGGGCTCCTGTTTCCCCTGCAATACATCATTCTACCAGTGCTCATTCATCATGATCAGGGCCCGGATTCTGATGACCTAAAATTGTTTGAAAAATGACCTATAAAATGACCCTAAATTTTAAAGAAAATGACTTAATAATTATAAAAAATGACCTAAAACTGATATTTTATTTATAAAAAATTATTATTGTACACACAGAGTTATAGACTAGTTTGTACATAATTATAAAAACTGTAAATAACTGTAATGTTGTGAATGTTCTTTTCTCACAGAAATTTATACTGGCTCTGAGGCACTGGCGAGTCAAAATTCGGCACATCCTTTTGTGGTCTGCCGGATTATATTAATAGTGTGTACCGTATCCGACAACACGCTATGGCAAAAACTCTCTATTGTCGTTTATTGAGGGTAAACAATACTTTGCACTCTCAAATCCAAGCAGGTGGCAGACTCTGGTGCCAAGTCAATCTAATAACAATAGTATTATAATACAAAATTATGGCGTTTCTTTGATTCTCACTTCCGACTGAAACATATCAACACTTTAACGCCGAATTTTTCTTTCTTGCATTAAACAGACAACACTTCAAAGACAGCAAAACTAGCGACGAAAAAGAAGTTAATACACTCAATGTAAACACATGAAAATGACTAAATGAGGAAACAAATGACACGAAAATGACAAAATAATGACCTAAAATTGAAATAAATGCCCTAAAAATATAAAATTGCATAAAATGACAAAAAATGACCTAATAAAAATGCATTTCTATAATCTAGAGGCCATGATTAGGATTTATCCACAAGTTGGCAATGTCTATGCAGCATCAATAAAAAGATGACATGTCATTAGAATCCGGGCCATGATCATGATATAACCATTGGTTGCAATAAAGGAATTATTATTTTTCAAGCCTAATTTCGAATGTATATATGTAACAACTACTTTCATTGCTGCTTCCCATTTCAATTGAACTACTGTATTGGCAATTATTGGGATTTGAAGGAAAACAATTATTAAGTTTTAAAACTTCAAGGAGACCCGATATACAGTACTACAGTAGTTATTTTCTTTCTCCTCCTTTATGCTGACGTGGCTGTGATTTAAATGCTCTGCTCTATGAAGACCCTTGTTTGTTTGTTTTCATAGCTTGTTTATGAGGTGCAAGCAGCCCATGTCGCATGCTACATGTCGCCCCGATCCGCTGGCTGTCGGATAGCGACGACACTGTTCGACACGAGGAATTTTGTCGAAGGGCGACAAAGGCCTCCTGGCGACAACAGTCAACTTGTAGCATGCGGCAAGGCGACTTGTCGTTTGTCGCTTCGTGTTGCTGCAATTGAATTACTGTGTGTAGCATGCGGCATTGACGCATGCTACATGTTGCCCAAATGTTGCCTCAGTGGAATTGCAGCTTACATCAGAAAGCGTCCACTGTTCTCCTTGAATAATTATGCGCTTTTTACAATAATGGAACACAACAGAGAATTATTATGGACAGGAATAAATGTAATTAGTAACAAATATACAGACAGTGAAAAGTTAAGATGGACACATACAGTAGCAAACCCTTTTTACGTAATCAATTAATGAAAGGACAGAGTTTCATTCAATTTATTGACTACACTTTTTCTACACATCTCAAAAACTATCCATATGAGTGATTTTAATTTCTTTAAGTAATAAAACCCCATCTTCTTTAAAAGGTAAAATCACGTTAACTAGATAAGTTATGAGCATTTTTAAATCTTTTAAGTCTGATATCTGATTTGTACTTTACCCCCCACAGCTTTAGAAATGGAGTGAATGATACGACTAGAAAATGGAAATAGTTTTCTAAAAATTAAGAACAAACACCCTTATCACCTGAAACCTTTAAAAACAGTTTAGGATATTTTTCAGCGTACGAGCCTCTTAAAATATAAAAAGATGCCAACAACACGCGGTATTCCCAAGCGGTCACCCATCCAAGTACTAACCGCGCCCAACGTTGCTTAACTTCGGTGATCGGACGAGAACCGGTGTTTTCAACGTGGTATGGTCGTTGACAAGAATTGGTGTGCGACTCTTTGACTTATAAATCAGAAAGCGTCCACTGTTCTCCTTGAATAATTATGCGCTTTTTACAATAATGGGACACAACAGAGAATTATTATGGAAAGGAATAAATGTAATTTGTAACAAATTGTGCAGACAGTGAAAAGTTAAGATGGACACATACAGTAGCA
>CAXKWD010000007.1:16233317-16328317 GCA_964059195.1 Ectobius pallidus
CCGTATTTAATAGGAACAGTTGTGTATCTGTTTTATTCATAAGTCCCAGGATTATTCAGATCTACAAGTTAGTTTCCAAAATACTGGTTGCACTCGTACAGGAGGATTTCGTATCAGGGATCAAAATAGCTACTTTAGAACTAACTATAAGAGCATTTTGTCCAACTCCAACATAAACACCCTCTAGTGATCAGGGGCGGATCCCCCCCAAATTTGTAACATTAAGCACAAATTATTCAAAATTTATTAGAACATAACCCAAATACTTAAATTAAAGCAACGAAATATCTTTGTAAGAAAATGCTGAAATGTTCATTTTGTTTTCAATTGTGTACTGAGAATAATTAATTTTTATGAGTAAAAACTTCCCTCTCTACTTTGGTTCCCCCCCCCCCCAAATGTCTCTCTGGATCCGCCCCTGCTAGTGATATAAATTATCTAATTTTCCCTGTCGGTGGAGTTAAATCACTGTTGCGCTGACCCTCTCTTAGTTTCATGAAAACAAGCCCTAAAGCGAAATCTGGTGGGAATATCGATTATGTTTTGTCCTGTAAACCAACAGCAACATGGAGAACATGGTCATAATGAAACGTATTAGTAATATAAACTTTACCTCGTTTTCATCATTTTCTGTTCCAGTACACATGATGCCCACACTGAACTAGACACAAACACTCACCAAGCACCCGAATAGATTCCAGGAATGTTTTCTCCAATGCAAACCATCTCCCAGTTTATGTTTCAATCTGTATAGATTGTAATTCATAGTTCAACATTCATTGCAATTTAGATTACAAAATGTGAAGTCACGCATTACACATTCCACGATCTGTTCACACACAACTCATAGCTGTCACAACAGTGAAGTAAACGTCAGCTTCACTAATCTCTTATCTCTGTAAAGGCACAATAAGGTCATGAACTAACTAAAGGGATGTGTAGGGCAGTAGGAGCCTGATAAAGACACTCGAGGCAAATTAAACGCATTACAGACTAGCCTGACATGAAAAGTTAAACTCTTTAATCAACAGCCTTGTCCACTGCATTATGTTACGGTTTATTAGTTCATAATCGTTTGTCAGCCCCTTGTAACTAAGAGGAAGTGTTTGTCTGTTTCTGTGCGATGTCCAGTTCAATCTAGGGCACGCAGAAATGGACTGAAATGTGACGGAATGCCCCTCGAAGCCCGATTTTTAATTTTCCCTTTCGTTCGCGAGTTAAGAGAGAACAAATGCCATAAAACGTGTTCTTTTTTCGCACTATCGAAGTACCAGTTTTGGCTAATAAACTTCAATTGTAAAATTAATCGACTTGTTCTGCTGCCATAGCAACCGGGAAAGAAAAGAACATCGCTTAAATCGATTTTGCAACATAGTATGCCAATTTGTCGATTGCTTCGATTTTGTTAGCTCGATCTACTTGATTCATTTGTTTGTAACATTAGACACAAAGAGATCTGATTTTTTTTTTACATAGGTGATCAGAAGGAAAATCATGAATGCAGGCCTATGGGAAAACTTTGAATGATTTGGACGCAACTCACTATGCGGAGGGGTTTTCGGCTAGGGAACTCGAATATGAGGTCTTCTCTCCCCCCCCCCCCCGAGCACTTTAATCGTGAAATGTACCGGTACCTGAAGGTCGGATTTTTAGCTTTTCACATTATAAATCTTTTTAATTGTTTGGTTTGCGTGTTCATGAGTCTGTGGTTCGTTTTAATTATTTCGAGTCTGTTTGGCCATATGGCAGCACAAGATTCGTTTTGATTATTTATGTTTTCTACGTTAAACAATATCATTAAAAATAAAAGTACATAAATTCTGTAAAAACGATGTCAGTGTTAGTAAAATATAATGTTCTAATGGTTAAATAAATTATTTAAATTAAACATCTAGCAGTTGAATAAATAATCGCGGGCGAAGCCGCGGGCACCTGCTAGTATTATCTACATTCTAAGTTCCTCTAACACAGGGTTCTCAACCTGTGATACGCGTACATCTGTAGGGGGCACGTGGTTGACCAACGAAAAAATGAGTAATATAATATAAAATTATACACAATCGTGGTTGATATTGGAGCTGCATTGTTGAATTTCTTTTTACCAGTGTTGGGAAGGAATACAAAGAACTTTAAACCAATGCTGTAAAGCTTCTTATTGGATTTACGATTTGAGAAAGATTGTATTCGAGTTTGACATCTGAAAAGTAAATACAGAAACAAACTTAATATTGAGGACGATTTGAGGTTGTACTTGGCAAACCTAGAGCTGAACACTGATCAATTAAAATTCTTAATATTCTAGACTACTGTATAGTTTAGCCTAATAAGTAAGAATCGTTGTGTTTGAAATTGTTGAGTTTGCCCCCCCCCCCCACTTAATAAAATTCGTGGCGACATCCCAGCCTCCAGGTTAAAGCGATTTAGGAATCTTAACAAATTTTTAATATAACATTTCCTTCTAGCATCGTACCATGTTAACTGATTAAATAATTGCTCCGATAATCTGTTTAGATTTGGTAGCCCAAGAAAATAAAGCATAAACGAGAGTGCAAGTTAAAGACAATATAATAATTTCCAACTATTATTCGGTCATGCCTTCTTGACTGGTATTCAGTTTAAATTATCAAGATATTGGTGATTTATATAGTTGCGAATGAGGAAACCCTGAAAAACACAAGTAAAATTGACCGGCCACGAGACTTTTAGTTCTGAACCTGGTACCTCTTACTATTGCCACCTCACTCAGATTGGTTTTAGTGCACGCATTACGACACAGGTATACTGAATTTCACAACAATAAATCACCCTTAAACATTTGTTGGATGATTATTGAAAAAATGATGAAAACTTATTTGGACTATGATTTAATGATTGTTGGATGATGGTTAAAACTAATTTTGAAACAATTGTTGAAAATTGTTTGACTATTGTTAGAAGACTGTTGAAATGATTGTTGGGCATTTGTTGAAAAAATAGTTGGATTATTGTTGTTGCATGCATAAGGGATAATTTTAGCCTCAGTGATTCTACTTTCCACCCCTCATGAACCTCTCTTTTCTGTAATTTCTAAGAAATGTAACAGATATCAGACACCCAGAAAACAATATTGGTGGCTGGGAGGATACTGATCTGATACCAGCTACCATCCATAGGGCTAAGCTACTAATTTACAGTAACAATTCAACCTCCAAATATTGTTATAAAAGGGTGTTATAGTGAGTTACATTTAACTATATAAGATAGGAAATTTGTCAGGACCAAACAAAAATATTATTATATGCGGGTTTATCATTATATCTATCGTCGTTACACAGAGGTTTGACTGTATCAACAAACTGAATATGGAGCTCTTTTTACAGCATGGAGGTAAGCGATGCAACTATCATCTAGGACAGTAATCGCCAAACCGTCGATCGCAAGCTATTAGTAGCTCGCAGGGACATTTTCGGTAGACTGCGTCAAGAGTTCTCTACTTGTGTCATGGAGAATTTTGATTTTGAAGAAGACAGGGCTGCAGTGTAGTTGGAACTGATTGATTTTCAAAATGATTTATCTGTAAAATCACTTTCTTCAAGCTCTAAAAATATTTGGCCTCTTGTTCTTAAAGAAAAATATCCAATTTTGGTCCAGGTTGCTCTCAAAGTGAAGGCAATGTTCAGCTCTACATATCTGTGTGAGGTTTCTTTTTCCAATATGAAATTTTTTTAAACATAAGTACAGAAACAGACTCACTGATGAACACTTGGACAACTGTATTCGAATGGCAGCCACTACCTACTCTCCCAACATTAAAAAACTTGTTGATGACAAAAAAGAGTTCCATCCTTCTCATTGAAGTTAATAAGTGTAATAAAAAAAATTCTGCATGTACATTTGATATTTATTACTAACTACATTTCAATTTCTTTCTATGTACAATTACATTTCAATTTCTTTTCGTTGTATACAGTTTAATTAAAATTTATTTCACATTTAGGCAATAAATAATTGTAAGAATTCTTTTAAGTTGGTAGTTCTTTTGGCTGGTAGCTCACAGTGGGATTTTAAAACGGTACGGTAGCTCAGAAGCTTCATAAGTTTGGCGACTACTGAATATAATACTACTCTTTCCTATTTTCCTACAGAACTACTATCACTCCTACTGAAAGTAAAGTGATCCCTATCGTGCATATTTTGTCATAAAAACATTAGTTCATTAGAAGTCCAGCCATGAAATAGGTAAGTTTCACAATAATGAAGTGTATGAGAATATATCGTGTCTAAGAAACTGTTTACATCTTTGGTTTGGATGAGAATAACTGCTAGCTTACATTTTCTCACGGTTATCTGGTTCTTGGTTTGGGAACTTAATTCTGGACTTGGACTTGGATTGGACTTGTTGAGTTCCATGTGAAAATTTTAAAAATGTATTTTTCGTCAGAACCAGGGCTTCTCTAGTAAATAAATTATTCTATCAAGCACAAAATATTGGACAGCCATTTTCTAAATATGTCAGATCTATTCGTGCTTCCATCTGAACCTGTCCGAGCATGAGATCATTCAGAGCATTTTAGAAGGAACGGCTCCTGAAATGAGAAGTCAGTTAGTGTTTGAAACGAGGCCTAATTCATTTGTAGAATTGGAGCCGCTATGAGCTCACGTTAATGTGATCAGTTACTCAGATTCACTGCAGGTGAGTAACGGTGATTCAAGAAGTGTGCAGTTTGATAGGCCTAGAGAGGCAATTAGTAACAGTGATTCTTGTAAAAGTAGAGGTGACACAAGGTCAGTTTGTTATGGTTGTGGTCATTTCAGATGGGACTGTAGGTCAAGTAATGGTAGAACGGTAATAAGAGGTGGAGGGCAGAATTGCTCTGTCAACTGAGGAATCAACCCACCTTAGACGTCGAAGTGGCTCGGTGTTTGTGTCTATGAGTGCCCAAGAAACTGACCAGATCAACATTGTGGGGAAGACTGACGCTATGGGATATGTTGACCTGGGTAAGCCCACTAGAGAAGTGATGTCACCAGTGAAGCTAGCCTGACTCAACTTGACAAGACAGATAATATGGACAGGAGAGTGAAAAGTCACAAGATGTTTCCCGCACAGTCTGTTGTAAACAGTTCTTTTCGGAGGCATGACTACACCAAAGCAAGTTCTCCTAAGGAAAGTGAAGTTCATGAGTAACATGTTATCAGGCCCGGACCAAAACAAAGACCTAGACCTCAACCTAGATTTTATGAAGCAAAGAAAAGCAGAAACGAGTGACAATATATGTGTATTGTAATCCCCATGGGCCCCACATATCGCCTGGGCTGAGGGAATCTCAAGACAGGTGGGACCTTAAGCAACACATGAGCACGTAAGTCAGCAGTGCATATAACAAAGAAAAGGTTGAAGAATATTATAGTAGCCCTAAGTTAAAAGAGAGGCAAACATATAAATTGAATTATTCTTAAAGGAAGTTTATTATGTATTAATTTATGTAAAGTATATATATATATATATATATACTTTACATAAATTAATATATATATGTATATATATATATATATATATATATACCTACACAGTGCACGTTGCTTATTGTGAACACTTAGGAAGCAGCTAATCTGATAATATTAACCGATTGATAACAGTAGCCAAAGGAATTTAATTAAGCATATTTATTCTTATACATAAGATAATACATTTATAATGGGAAGCCCGGACCAAAAGTTATGGAACATTGCCCTCAGTTTGGTACAGGATTTATAGTAAATTTGAAAATAATAGATTCCATAATCGATTATGAAGCCACATTACCGAGAATTGCAACTCTAACTCTGCGAGCCTCAAACAAAATTTACACCATCATAAATGCCCATGCCCCTACCAATGAAAAAAAATTTCCTAACAAAAACTATGCAAGACATGGAGAATTTTTGGGATCTCCTTGATTAGATAATGAATAAAGGCAAACACACTACACTACAGATGAAAATCAACAAACAGAGAATAGGAAGAGTAGTTCCAGAAGCAGAAAGAAAATTGCGATCAGAAAGGATGAAGAAGTACTGGGCTGACAAAAACAAGAAAAACCTCAACCAGAAACCTGACTAAAGTGGTCCTATGAAGGCCAAAAAAAATAAAATTAAATTAAATTAAATATAAGATAATACACTACAAAACAGAATTAAAAATATCTACCGGTATTCATAAAATAATATGTAACTGTGAACCACTGAACCACTCATAGCAATAGACTGGAAGCAACTATTTTTAACCAATAACAAAGTTTATAATTGTTTTTACTTTCCTTTAAGAGTTCACTAACCAATACCCCATACTCAGTTACGAGTTATGAGTGTTTTTGGAAGTCTATACTGATCTGTGGTGAACACCACGTAGCAAATATTTAACGCCTGTCTCCTAAAGTCTTTTCATTTTACACCAACCATCACTGCATGTGAACACTGTGACCTTCACAAATCAAAAGCAACAGCTAAACTGAGGGGTGAAACATGTTTTACTGCTTAAAAGAGAAAGTTAGGGAATGCCACCGCCTCGAACTGGTCATCCTGTGAGCTGGGAAAAGAATTGCTACCTCCAGTACAACACAATACAGTTGACTTAGAAACGAAACCCTTAAAATTTGAATGACATCCAGTACTTGGAAATAAAGCCACAAAAAGGATAATGTGATAACATAAAGTGAATCTTCGATGACATCATTTTTTTAATGTATCAGTATTAATCTGTACGGGACTTCATAGAAGTGATAATATTACCTGATTGATAACATTATCTGCATTTACATTATGCGATGTTCACTGTATATATAAGTGTGAGTGTTAGTATGATAGTATGCATGTTTCAGAATTCTGTGATAACTTGACTAGATTGCTGTTATTTGCTCTTGTAATCATTTTGTTTTGTACCAACTAAGTTTGTCTCTGCAGAAATTAAATCCATTATACAAATTAGATGCAGAAGCAATGAAAAAAATTAAAGTGAAAGAGGAGATATTTCATCATTTCAAAATAACTTTTCTGCCGCTGTATAAATGTTTCAGAAGCAGCTGTCTGAGAGAGAGGTGACCTCTGACCTGATGCACAGCTGATACCTGCTTTGCATGATGTCCCTACTCCTGGAACCCGGCCAATTCAACATCCATCATGAAAACTGGAGGTGATGCTGTCTTCAGCAGCTAAAAGGCAGACTGTGCATATCGTGTGGTGTGCATCAAGACAAGGTTTGGACAATGTAATTGCCATCTTGTGAATACAGGTATGCCTGACACATATCATATTAGCTGTGACTGACCATCATTCCAATGTCAAAGTGTCTAAAATGTGCTCCTGGACTAACAATGATTCACCTTCCTATTCATGTCTCTCTCCTTCACCTAATCAGTTGGAATATATTCTGAAATATATTCCAAGTCAGGGGAGAATGTGCCCATTTTGTCATTAAAGCATTAGTTTATTAGAAGTCAAGCCATGAAAAAGCCAAGTTTAACAATAATGAAGCCTATGAGAATATAACGTTGCTAAGAAACTGTTAAATCAATATATTCTAGCTCAAGTTACATGCCACCGGAGTGCCGTGAGGTGGCTGGTTTGATATGGGTTTCTTCCTCTGACATGCTTCTCACTCTCTCCCCTCACCCCAGTGTGTTCTCGTTCTCCAGTCTACAAGCTGAAAATGACTTAGTAACATGCAGGCAATTGTTCCTAAAGAATTTGTATTATGAGTCTCGATGTGTGCAGACAGTCATCGCCAATATGTGAGTTTCACCCTTATTAGTAGGGGCGGATTTCTATGACATGTCATATTTTCCCCTTTGCATTATTTCAGGTTTCCGACTAATTTAAACCCAATTCCAAGCATCCTGGTGAAAATTGAACAGCTTTTATTGTGCATATAACTGCATATTTAGAACATTTTCATCTATTGTAGCATATTTAGTATGAAAATGCATATTTATGTCATATTTTCAGCATATTTGTGTGCATATTGAAGAAATTTCAAAGTTTCATATCACAATATATTACGTGGGATTTTTACAGTGAAGTGGTACTATAAATAATGTAGTATATGGTCGGTTGTTTAAACTCAAACTTCACTTACTTGATTTTGCATTAAACTGATACTTTTTGAGAATTTACAGATATTTTAAATAATCAGCATTATATTTTAATGAAATGAATTGTAATGAAACTTAAAGAAATATAAACATAATGTGTAAGTGGTAAAGTCATATTATAAATCTGATTGGTCATATTTTAATGTTTTTATAGGTCATAAATGCATGCATATATCCTATTTTTTAGGTCATAGAAATCCACCTCCTACTTATTAGTAATTTAACATCTCATAAGACTCGCACAGACATTGGATACCTGTTTTTAAGTGCATTGTATAACACGTTGCGATTGGTGTATTACTTTCGCTTTTACTTAGTAGATTGCTCCTGAAATGAGGTAAGCCATTCAGTTTTATTCTTTCTGTGATTTTATTATAGTTTTGTGAATTATAATAAATATTTATTATATTTAGAAACGGGGGAAAAGCACCTACAAATGCTGAAATCAAAATCAGAGGACAAAAGCTCAAAATCTCGACAGACTATAAATACCTGGGAGTGACTATGCAACCAACTGCCAAATGTTTTACAAAACATATAACAGAACGACCAGCCCACGCAATAATGGCGATGCAGGACATAAAAAATATCAGACTTCTCAGCCTAGAAACTGCCATGAAATTATTCAAAGCCAAAATCATACCAATCCTGTCCTATGGGATGGAGGTGATATGGAATCATCTTACTGAAAGAAACCTAGAAACTCTAGAAAAAGTAAAATCAATATACTTGAAACGAACACTGGGACTATCGAAAACAACACGATCAAGACTGGTTTACCTCCTGGCGAGAGAGACATTCCTAATTGAAGACATCAAGCTCCGATATATGTTACAACACACCAAGGCTTTTGAAAACCAACTAAGGACCATGGAGGAAAAACGAGAGAATGTATGGCCGGAGTTATACGGCACCGAAGCAATGACAAACCGAACATGGACAGCACCAAATTTCAAACTAAGATATGTCGTGACTAGATTATCTACCCATGGTTTTCACCATCTAATCTGTAGAAACAAGAATTTTCATGACCCAAACATTGCGTGTGTATGTGAACTGTGTAATAAAGGCTGTGAGCGATACCACATAGAACAATGCCCGAAAAGAATTAAATCAATAAGTGAATATACAAACATGTGACTCTGAAATCTGTAAATGGCTATTTTGCTGCAATTAATTTATTATTTAATAAGTATTTATTCTCCCTTTTAAAGAAAATTATATAAGGTCCCCTGTTCAGACTATGCTTTGGTGACAACATCCCATGCATTTTGGCTTCATGTGAACTATAATTTTAATTGTTTATTTGGGATTAGGTTTTTATTATTTATTTGCATTTTAAATTTATTTAAATTTAGTTTCTCATCGAGTTCTGTATAAAGTATGTAACTTCACACTTATCCTTTGCTGTCTTGTTGTGCACCTCATTTCAGGTAGCTTGTTTGTTTATTAAGTTTAACTTTCTTAGTTGTGGCGATCAGGACAAAATCGCAATCATCCCATGGCAGGGGATTTAATGTAAAAGGTTATTGAACGAAACAAGTGAAGAAAGAAGAACCAAGAAAACGCAAAGAAGAGAAGGAAAAGTATGTATTGATTCCTAAAGTGTTTTTAGTTTAAATAATTACTGTGTTATAATTTGATTTGCTTCCACCTTATTTGTAAGTCTGGACACTTCTGATGCACTGGGAACGTCCCTGTGTCTCCTTCAATTTACCTCTGGATTGGGCTTGTTAGTTATAAGTAACAAAAATTCTACCTGAAATTCCAACTGTTTAAAAGAGGGTACCGGTACACTATACAAGCACTGAAGGCCCTTAACGTTCCAGGAGGTTGAGGTTCCCAGATTTTGATATTCGGCAGAAAAAAGTGGTAAGGTTGTTATGCACTACCCTTCTTTACCCCCAGGGTTGATCCTGCTAAACATTTCTGTAAGAGGCTGAATTCACCTCATCCATAGTGCCACCAGAAGTATTAGGTCGATTGGAAAACCCCGACTTCATTGGGAACCAAATCCGTGACCTTCCAGTTTCTACTACAGTGTCACAACAAACCATGCCACTGCGCACCCTGTTATTATTAATACTAATTTTAATAATAATAATAATAATGCCTACCAGTAACAATAGTGCAGGAAAATTCAATGTCTCCCGGGATTGTGTCAACCTGTCGAATTTGATATTACCTTCGGTCGAAGATTGAACCCATATGCTTGTAAGTTATATTCATTTTTAGTTAGGGGGGCCAATAATTAAACTTTGTAGGGGAACCCAACCTTCCTCCATTATGCTACTGATTACTACAATCAATCTAATATACTATTATTACTTTAAATATTTTCTTAAATGCCTACTGATATTCTTAATTTACGCTTAATAGGCAAATTTTTGTTTGAAATATTAATTGCATTGATTTATTTTGCAGGTTAGCGGTAACAACAAGATAGGACTTTATGAAGAATGGAGCCATTGTTGTTATCATCATAAACGATTTTATCTCAGTTCTCGTCACTCCTTCGTCTCAACAACCCACTTCAGGAGACTTGTTAAAGCTATATGTCCAGTTCCTGGTAGCTCAAGAAAACCTCATGTGTTAAAATTTATTTATTACAGGTTCCACATGAATTTTGTATTTTTCGCCCATAGAGACAAGCTACTGGAGAAGACACCAGTTATTTACATACAGTTTACACAGCCATGCAATAATTACAGAGTAGATAATATCTAGAAAAATTGTAAATACAGTGTGTCTGGGGTAAAAGTATACATAAATATCTGATAAAGTAAGGCTCAGTCAATAGATTATCACTCGTAAATCTAATCTGTGAGGATTCACATATACCATATTTACATACTCAATGCCAATGGACAATTCCTAAGCAAGCTAAAGGAATATTTTTTATTTTATGGAACCCGAGGTTCAAATCCTACTTCCCTTAAATCTGTTTTAGTACTGCCATCCCACTTACATCTAGGTCTTCCAGGTGGTGTCTCTTTTCGGGTCTCCCAGTCAATACTTTTGAGATATGTCTTTCCTCCCCCATGGACGCAACATGTCCAGCCTATTTCATCCTCCAAGATTTAACTACCCTTACTACATCCACTTTAGAGTACAGGTTATGAAGCTCATCGTTAAGCAGTTTTCTCTAGTCCCGATATTCATTTCTTTTAGTCCAAATATTTTTCTAAGCACCCTGTTTTTGAACACTCTCAGATTATGTTCTTCCAGAAGAGTTAGTGATCATGTCTCACATCCATAAAATACAACCAACAGGATAACTGTCCTATAAATTTTTATTTTTAGATTTCTGGACAGAAGATGAGAAGATATAAGTTTCTAAACTGCATAAAACAAGGATTTCCTGATTTCAGTTGACACTTAACTTCTACCTTGATATTATTAATTGTATCTGTATTTATTGGTACTTTGTAGCGTATTATGTTGATGTTTCATGACCATATACTTAGTTTTTCCTGTATTCATTTCCAATCCGATATTCATGCAGGCATCAAAAAGACTTTCTGCACCTCTCTCGATTGTGTTCATGTCATCATCCAAAAGACAAACATCCGCATAAGCTAAAATTGGGTGACTGCCGTTTAATTCTAGGCGTAACTTGTTACTGTCATGTTAAAACCTTTATGCTCTATTAGTTTTTAGTTTCTGTTGTCACAATTGCATTTGCAAATTCTTTCTGACAGATTCTAAGGAATTGCACTTAACTTGTAACTGAATAAAATGAATGATAGGTTACAAATCAGGTGATACATGGATGCCAAAAGCCATTTTTGTGCTTAGATCTATAAACTAAACGGGTTTTTACTTTTTTCATATGGTTCTCATTAAAGGAATTTGAAAGCAGATGAGCCAATGACGAGTCATTCTGTATGATATTATAAACCTAGTATATACATGTGTATTCGTGTTTATCTTTACCCCAGCACTCTGTATAGCTATAAATACAGATGAGACTTAACCTAACGAGTATTAGAAATTAGAAATTTTAAGGAATATGTGATATTCTTGACACACTGGCCCACAGTAACAAAATAATATCATGTAAATGAACGACTACTAGTTGACAATCATTCTCACTTATTTTACCTTTACTTTTCATGTTATATACAGTTATAATTTGAATAACACTGAAATTATCATTGTTGCAGCCATTCAACTGCAATCCCGTGTAGGAAAATATAGGCGGAGGCTTCTAGGAGCTGACGGCTACTATCAGCGGTTAACGTAAGTCCTTCATTTAGGTTTGCACTTTCTATCAATGATTTATATAAACTGCTAAAAGTAAGAATTTAGAAATACACGACTTCGGACATTGTTAAATAGGTTTAAATAACACTGACATTATTTCTATTACAGTCAGGTAATGGGAGTTCCGTGGAGGCGACTGGACGGAGTGGGTGCTTTTCAGCCAAGCTACTGAGCAGTAAGGTCGATGGTGGCTCGGCCATGGGTCGGATTGGCTGCTGGGTAGTTGCTACTGAGCAGTAAGGTCGATGGTGGCTCGGCCACGGGTCGGATTGGCTGCTGGGTAGTTGCTACTGAGTAGTAAGGTCGATGGTGGCTCTGCCACGGTTCGGATTGGCTGCTGGGTAGTTTGGAAGTCAGGCAGCTATCGATGGCTAGTACCTTCTTGGACAACGTAAGTACTTGGTTTAAGTTTATCAATTTCAACAAGATACAGATCATAATAATAGATACAATAACTATACACAAGTACAATCTTATTGTGATAAGCTACAAGTGGTGATTTAGACTTTTATGACCCCAAGAAAAATCAATGGTGGGAAAAATAAAAACTATCCGCTCTATGAATGTGGATTTCGCAGTTAGAATCTAATTTGAAGCATCTTATGTGTTGTTTAGTCCTACACAAATGTCTCATTTGTATATCCCCTATGTGTGTTACATTTTCTTTCACTTATGGTACTTAAATTGTACTTAAACATTATACTATTGACTATTTTAATATTGTCCTCTCACCTATGTCTAGATTTTCCAAGTCGTGTCTCTTTTCAGGTCTCCCAATCAGTATTTTGAGATACGTCTTTCCTCCCCCATGCACACAACATGTCCAGCCAATTTCATCCTCCATGATTTATTTATCCAGTGACAAGTACAGGTTATGAAGCTTGTCGTTATGCAGTTTTCTCCAGTCCCCATATTCATTTATCTTATTCCAAACATTTTCCTAAGCACACTTTTCGAACACTCTCAGAATATGTTCTTCCTGAAAAGTAAGCAATCATGTCTCACATCCATATAATACAACCAACAGGATAACAGTCCTATAAATTTTTATTTTTAGATTTCTGGACAAAAGTTGAGAAGATAAAGTTTCTGAACTGCATAAAACAAGCATTTCCTGATTTCAGTTGACACTTAACTTCTACCTTAATTTTATTAACTGTATCTGTACTTATTGCTCCTAGGTATTTGAACTTCTCCACTTGTTCAAATGATTTGCTGGATATTTTGTAGTTTGTAGCACATTATGTTGTTTCATGGCCGTATACTTAGTTTTTTTTCTGCAATAAATTCCAATTCGATATTTCAGCAGGAATCAAAAAGACTTTCTGCGACTCTCTCGATTGTGTTCATGTCATCATTCAAAAGACAAACATCCGCATAAGCTAAAATTGGGTAACTGCCATTTAATTCTAAGCCTAACTTGTTTTCCTGTACTCTCTATGTTAAAAATTTAATGCTCTTTTAGTTTTTACTTTTTGTTGTCGCCATTATATTTCCAAAATTTTTCTGACTGATTCTAAGGAATTGCACCTATCTTGTAAATGAATAAAATGAATGATAGGTTACAAATCAGGTGATACATGGATGCCTAAAGCCATTTTTGTGCTTATATCTACAAACTAAACAGGTTTTGACTGTTTTCATATGGTTCTCATTAAAGGAATATGAAAGCAAATGAGCTAAGACGAGACATTCTGTACAGTATTATATACCTAGTATATACATGTGTATTCGTGTTTATCTTTACCCCAGCACTCTGTATAGCTACAAATACAGATAAGACTTAACCTAGCAAGTATCAGAAATTAGAAATTTTAAGGAATATGTGATATTCTTGACACACTGGCCCACAGTAACATAATAATATCATGTAAATGAACGACTACTAGTTGACAATGATTCTCATTTATTTTACCTTTACTTTTCATGTTATATGCAGTTATAATTTGAATAACACTGAAATTATCATTGTTGCAGCCATTCAACTGCAGTCCCGTGTAGGAAAATATAGGCGGAGGCTTCTAGGAGCTGACGGCTACTATCAGCGGTTAACGTAAGTCCTTCATTTAGGTTTGCACTTTCTATCAATGATTTATATAAACTGCTAAAAGTAAGGAATTAGAATACACGACTTCGGACATTGTTAAGTACGTTTAAATAACACTGACATTATTTCTATTACAGTCAGGTGATGGGAGTTCCGTGGAGGCGACTGGACGGAGTGGGTGCTTTTCAACCAAGCTACTGAGCAGTAAGGTCGATGGTGGCTCGGCCACGGGTCGGATTGGCTGCTGGGTAGTTGCTACTGAGCAGTAAGGTCGATGGTGGCTCGGCCACAGGTCGGATTGGCTGCTGGGTAGTTGCTACTGAGCAGTAAGGTCGATGGTGACTCTGCCACGGGTCGGATTGGCTGCTGGGTAGTTTGGAAGTCAGGCAGCTATCGACGGCTAGTACCTTCTTGGACAACGTAAGTCCTTGGTTTAAGTTTATCATAGTCAATAAGATATAGATCATAATTATACATACAATAACTACATACAAGTACAATCTTATTGTGATAAGGTGTAAGTGGTGGTCTATGTGACTTGAATATCACATCGCATTTTCCAGTGGTCTTTGACCCCAAGAAAAATCAATGGGGGGAAAAATAAAAACTATCAGCTCTATCAATGTGGAGTTGGCAATTAGAATCTAGGTACGAGTATCTTATGTTTTTGTTTAGTCCTGCACAAATGTCTCATTTGTATATCCCCTATTTGTGTTCCATTTTCTTTGACTTATGGTACTTAAATTCTACTTAAATATTATACTATTGACTATTGTTAAACTATGTAGAATACAACATTTAGCAAATTAAAATGTTATTGCACATAAAATTTGTTATTTATTTCAACTTTAACTCCGTGGAACAACCATGGTTAGTACAGAAGAGAATGCGATTTCTTCCAATGTATCCATATAAGAAAATACAAGACAACAATACCGGACACTGACTGCTTTGACAATGGAAACACAGGGGACAGAAACCTTAGCTGCAGCACTCCCAGTGATACAGCCTGCCAACTTGGCACCTAATTCAAATACTTATATTCTCATAAACGGAAGGAAAGATTAAAACTGACTTTGAATACTGTTTCTGAAGGTAAGGGCGTTAGTTCATAGCGAAGACAATGCCAGTAACTTTTGGTGTCTTAATTTCTAGTAGAAAACATTCTAACAGAAATTCGTGGTCTTATCACACATGTAATGAACCCTTGAGTTGAGTTTGAAAAGGGGGCTATTTAGACCTAGCACTGCGACCTCCTACAGATCTATTATGCATCCCCATCTTGTTACCCATGAGAGTTTCTTCCTACTGAGTTTTAACAGGTACTTTGCCCTCCTTTTATCCAGGTCTGCATGAGCGTCTTTGAGTGCCTGCATCCTTCTATGGAGTTCCAGTGTTCCCGGTGCCCCTCTTGATCCCAATTCATAATTGCCTGTCTTACTGGTCTGTATGATGCTCCCAGCACAGGTTCAGGTCCCAAAAATGGGATCTCACTGCCTTTCTTGGCTGCTTTATCCTCTTCCTCATTGCCCTGAATCCCCATATGTCCCGGCACCCACATCAGTTGAACTATATTGTGTTCCGTCAGTGTCACAAGAGATTCTCGGCACTCTGAGACCAGCCTTGATTTCATTAAAGGTGATTCAAGAGCATTAAGAGCTGCTTGGCTATCTGAGAGAATAAGAATATTTCTATTCATATAATATATTTTTTTAAATTTTCCTTAGTACTGGCTAAGATTGCATAAACCTCTGCCTGGAAAACTGTAGTAAATGTGTAATGAACCCTTAACTTGACATTTCTTTATCATCATATTTATTATTAATTTCTGTTTCTTGCTGAGAAATCTGTCTTCTATAATTATCATTTATTTCCATTACTTTATTTGTACCAAGTTCGTTGTCCATCATTTGCATCAGCTCGAGTCAGCTTGTGTCAAACACACAGACACTCAAACCGAATTACCTCCATTTACCCCCCCCCCCCCCCCCATAACCCCCCCCTCATCAACGCCTGTGAAGATGCAGGACACCACCTGCAAAACGGCCGTCCAGAAGTTAAATGCAGTGTTTTCTAAAAAGTATTAATAATTTAGTGATTTTACTATACAACGCTAAAGTCGGACACAAGAATGAATAAAATATAGCTTAAAAACAAAATACTTTTTTAAAACCTGCAGGTTAAGACTGCACAGTTTAGATCAGGCCTGTTCAACAGTACTCCGAAGGTGTGAAATCATTCCCCTGCTTCCCATCCCTTTGTTATCTTCAAACCACTCAGGTTGGCTCAGTTGTGCTTTGGAGGTCATGAAGGAAGGAGAAGCAGGGTAATGACTTCACACCTTTGGTGTACTGTACGACAGGCATAGTTTAGAGAATATGCATATATAGGCCTATAATACTCAATGTCGCAATTAAAATTGCTGTGTTAAAGGTAAAAAAAAAACAGCAATAATACAAGCAACACGTACATAAACTATAAATATGCACACAACATACTCTGAACATTTGTGGAAATCTTTGGAACACAAAGTTAGAAGAGGACAGTCTGTGTTTCTATACCGGGAGCTATGCCCCAAACTCCACTATGGTACGCCACTGAAACCTCCATTCCAAACTTCCAATAGACCACCTTCACCGACAACTATAAGAAAAACTACGGTCAACAAGATCCAAGTATGTGAGTACATTTTAAATTCAATCATACAGGGTGGCGCACGAAATGTCATACCATTTAATTATCTCATAAATATTGTAATATAGCAATTTCGCTGTTTCTAACAGTGCTAGTGTAAGCCGAAGTTCATGGAAAATCCGATAGGTGCCATCACATGTCGGATTTCACCATGACAACGAACACAAACATTAGTTTGTAAAATGGTGCACAACGGGCGTTTGAATGGTGAACGTAAGGTGAAAGTTGTTCTGTTTTTCGCCGAAACGAAGAGTGTAGTTTTGACTCAGAGACATTTTCGTGCTCACTTTAATACAAGATGGGCTCCTAGCAAGCAGGCAATTTACAGACTAACTGAGCAGTGTGTTGGAAAAAAAGCGGTCGCGACAGGCTAGTGTTCGTACACCTGAAAATATTGAAGCGGTTCGCGTTGCTTTGACTCGAAGCCCATCTAAAGGGCTTCTGCAGAGTTGGGAAACAGCTCAGATTGCAAGAAATGGAGTTGTGCCATGCGTTATCTGAAGACTTGTGTCGAAAAGTGGTGACGAATGTAAGGGTTCGTTTACAAAAGATTGTGAGGCAAAACGGCGATCATATTGAACACACTCTGCATTAAAGACAAATTTCCATATCCTAATGATCAATTCTATGTATTCTATATATAGCTATAATAAAAATTAATATGTGTTATGTGTAAAATAAATGGTATGACATTTCGTGCGCCACTCTGTATATAAAGGATATAATATTGAGTTGGGTCTAGCACCTATACTTCACTTTTTGTATAAATACCTGAACTAGTTTCGAAGACCATCATCATTCATAATCATCAGATTAACATCAAAATGATATTGGTGTTAATCTGATGATTATGAATGACGATGGTCTTCGAAACTAGTTCAGGTATTTATACAAAAAGTGAAGTATACGTGCTAGACCCAACTCAATATTATATCCTTTATAATATAACTTCACTGTGTAAACTTCCAATATATATATGAATCAATCATATATATTTGTTTATTTATAATATTTTGTTTTTAAAAAGTTAAGTTGTCACAATAACGTAATATTATAACCAAATATTAGAATATTCTATATGTGCCATCTACATGTAAAGTGAATAGAACGAGTGAGTCATCATAGAGATGTACGCGATCTATGAAATTACAGAATTCTTATAAATAATACTGTTATTTCACAAGATTACAAACACCCACTCCTTCCTCGTAACAAGTGAGCTGCTAATGCGGCTTCTGAAGCTCGCCCAGAATGCTAGAATGCTAGATGTTTGGGACACATCCTACCTCTCCTCCTCCAGTTAAGAAATACTTTTTAAGCAGAATTTTGAATTGCACATTAAAAATGTAAAATGCAACCTAAATATGCAATAAAACTTACTGAAATACTTACGCCCGGTTTCATCGACAGGGGTTAAGAATTAACCCTGGGTTACACGTTCTAAACTCTCGATTTGACGAAAATTTTGTTTCATCAACACGAGTTAGTTTTAACCCCTGGGATTAAGTTAACCCCTACCTTCCCTTGGGTTAAAAGCCTAACTCGGGCCTAAAATGTCTGTTGTAAACTAAGCAATTGATGTAGAATTGCTGTATTTCCCTACTGTCAAGGAAATAAATTAAAAAATTTAATAATAGCATTGTTTTATCAATAATTATATTATAAGTAGGCTATTAGTAATAATAATAATAAACTGAAAATCTATTATTTTCACGGGTTCCTGAGAGATCCTTCTCCCGGCAGTTATTGCAACAAGTCCCGGTAACTGAGCGAGCGTTTAGTCCGCAAAGAATTAGGCCTGTACAGACGTATTCCTATACCACGAATCCTGCTTAATTCTATTCAGATACTGTTCTAATTCCTCCTATTTCATCAAACTTTTCAGAAAGCATGCCTGCGTACTTTCTTGATATTTATTCAACAAAGATAACTTGTTTCCTTAAAATTAATTACAAGTCTACGTACAGTGTTTCTGTCCAAGATCGGAATATCGGGATTTATGAATTTTCCCCGCACTTTACCAAGACCAGCTTTTCTGAAACACGTATGTACCAAAATACCTGTCATAGAATTGCTTACTGAGGAGGAAATTGAACAGAATTAGGTTCACAGATGAAGAATGCGTGTGTTTAGGCCTAAAATCAGATTTCTAAGAAGGTGTCACGACAACGCTTCTAGCTCCAGTAATATACAAGTTAGCACAATAATATTTGATTTCCTTGGGTAATGGCCTAGGTAATTTTGTGAAATTTAACAAACCTATCCTTTTGTACTGCCGAGTACATTTAAAACAATACAAGCTATTTAAAAAGTTAATAAGTAGGCCTACAAATATTCCGTTTTCTATTAATTGTCACGATAATTTAATTCCCTCCTACCAGCATATTTTTTCACGTGCAAATTCCTGATTAAGATTTTCAGTCTCCTGTTCCATTTTTGGTAATTAATACTTATTTCATACGCATATTTCTTTTGTGGAGAGTTGCTCTGTCTTTGAAGTTATAACGGCTGGAGCAGAAGAGTTCAGTGACCTTCGAAATCAGCTGATTTCTAAAACTTGCACTCTCCAAGTGCAAATATACATTTCCGATACATAAAAGACACTTGGAAGAAGAAGACAAAATAAAGAAGAATGTGTGAAAACAGATTAATGCTGTAGTTTATTATATACTATAATTACTTGTATTACAGAAAAATAATTAATGGACTGAAGAAAATGTTATAATCACATACAGGACCATGTTAATGCTATTAAACTCCCTCGTAATTTTCTCCCAAGCATCATCCTTCTCTTTGATTGTTTCTTTGCACTTTATTATTGACTTGTACTTCATCACAAACGGAATTAGTAGAGACTTTTAAAATATTGATAAGTTTGTTTCGTGGTTGATGACATTCGCCAATAAAGAAAACAAAAGAACTGCGTAATGAAGTGCATTCATAAAAACGAATTTTCAATCACTGCCTACTAGATTGCTACTGTTCCTACTTGCTGCGAGTGTTAAAATGGTGTTAGTTAACTCTCAGCCGAAAAAGCATGGTGAAACGCACGAGTCACAAGGACGAGTTAAAATTTTTGCCCGAGGTTTACAAACCCAGGGTTAGTGTATTTTTAACCCATGTCGGTGAGACCGGGCGTTAGAGTTGTAATAATTTTTAAAAATATTTACGAAATCCAAACATCAGAACTTTTCAGACAAAAGAAAGTCATGACATTTCATACACATCATGAACATAGGCTTACATTGAGTAGTAATGACATGTAATATGTCGGCAATTGCTGATGCCGATGCTAAGATATGATGATGACGATGATGATTATTATTATTATTATTATTATTATGCTGATTTTGTGACAGATTTAAGTGCAATTGACTATGTATTATTAAGGCTATTTTTTCACACTTAAACTTCACTATTAACTATTTACCTAGGACTACGTAGTTTCAGTCACCCTTGTGACTATCCTCAGCTACATCTGAATTTCTGTTGGTAGCACTGTTCCCTTGTACTACCAATCCTGACTGCTGGATACCATCTCTTGGTGATTGGATGTACCTTCTGATTAAGTTGTCTTCTGCTGGTATCTCGAAAATGAGTAATTTGTGTTTATTACTGTGAATAAAAAAATTTTCCCAGACTGTTAATTCTTGGGGTGTTTCTATTGGCTTTAGCAGCTTTACATCCTGTTCTATTTCATGTTCATCTTCCCAAAAACGAGCTGCTATTGCTGATTTATCTGTCTGTGCATATTTAGAGTTCCTAAAATGTTCTTTGTATCTGGTTTCAGTATCCCTTTTTGTTTGTCCAATATAAACCTTATCACAATCTTTACACTCTTATTTCATAAATGACTGATTTTTTGTTGTTCAGTTCTTTGTCTTTGTGGTCATGTTTTAGTAGGTTTTTACATGGAATTTGTTCTGGGGACCAAAGTATTGTTGAAATTGGAGAATACTTTCTGGAATCTTTTTTGTGCCCATGGATGGAAAGTGAACTTTCTGTATTTGACTTTACTTACAGAACAATTATATGTTTGAAATGCATTGATGGACTAGTTTTTCTTATCTTTCAGATATATTAATTTTTCTTAGATATAAGACTATTTTTTATGTCTAAAGTTTGCCTTACTTGTACCACTCTATTGACATGGGATGCATTGATCAACATAGTGTTAAATCATTAACCCATCTGCTTAGAAATTATACCTGGTCTGTTTTAATGAATGTGTATGAATTTGATGTGGTGTTAATGCACTTTTCTTGCAGAGGATTTTCGATATACAGAACACCTCGTTTGGACATCTGAATACAGCCACTCCCTTTCGTTTTCACCTATCATTGTAAGATGTTTAAATGAAGGGCATAAAAACATTGCTATGTAATGAAGAGGTTGTAGCATAAGTTTTTCTGCTGTGTATGCTGCAGCACATTGTTTCAGTGTTTTCATTTCCTGAGAAGAAAGGAGTATTTTGTAAAGATACTAGCTTGATAAGAAATTTTAAATAAATGAATTCTTCTTCTTTGGCTCTACAGCCCGGGGTGGGTTTTGGGCTCCTTCAAGAGTTTCTGCCACTCTTCTCTATTTTGGGCAACTCTTCTCCAATTCCTATATCCTGCCCTTGCTGCGTCCTCTTCAATCCCTTCCTCCCATCGTAGTTTTGGTCTTCCTTTACGATGGTTTCCTCCAGGATCTGATAACAGATCCTTCCTAGTGGAGTCGTTTTAATTCATTTGGATGACATGGCCTGCCCACCTTAGCCTACTTAATTTAATGCATTTAACAACAGGATCATCATATAGCAAGTAAAGTTCAAAATTCGTTCTATGGCACCACCATCCATCTTCCAGTATTGCACCAAAATGTTTTCCGAAGAATCTTACGTTCGAAACATTCTAAAACTAATTGTAGAGTCGGCTCATCTGCTTCCAACTTTTCGGTTCCTTCTTTGAAGGGGCCTAAAAATGCAATTAGTTCCCCTACCAAATTCCTATCATACTTCTCCATTTTACAGGGAGCATTGTGCTACAATAAAACACTTTTGATATCGTTATTTTGATTATGAACAGATTTCAAATTGGAATCGGGAATTCCATCAGACTTCGCACTCTTGCTGCAATGACTTCGAAAGTTTATTAACTAATCCTGTGCGCTTCATGTAAGCTGTGGTTTCCTTAAACGCCATTATTAAAAACCAGACTGTAGGCAGATATTCTTTCAGGAAATCATCCTGAACAGAGTTCAGTATATGAGCTGCGCATGGAAGCCATTGATAATCTTTGAGAGCTTTTTTTATGTTACTACCCTGATCCGAGATAAATTTAATTTTTCCATGGACTCTGAGGGCAAACCAGTAGAGATAATTCTGTTTTCACTCTCTCTTTTTAGGTTTTCAGCAGTTTTGTTTTCATCAGAGAATTTCGCTGTAAACAGAACCATGGAACTGAAAATCCAATTATCAGAAATATAATGGCATGTCACAGTAGTATAGCTGTGTTCTTACAGTCATCTGACGACATATCTGTTGCGCATGCCAGTCAGCCTTTGTTTCCTCTATCAGAAACACCACAGAAAATTTTCTTCTCTTACCAGTCCTGCACTATCATGCACATTGCGAGATATACTGTGTAGAACTGGGAGAACTTGATCAACTTCTATATTTCCATACTTAAACCCAGTTCGTACTAGGTTCTGCGCTAAGGTACGAAATCCTTGACAAACAACAACCAGCAACAATTTTGAATGGACGAGTATCACTCGCACACATAAGAACACAATTTTTTGTAATACTGCCCTTATCAACTTTGTTAATATCTGGTGTTTTATTAGTGGCGTGAGGAACTGAATATTTATGTCTAATAAGACTTGAAGTGCTCATATTGTGAGTAAGCACTTTGTCACATATTTTGCACTGTGCAAATTTCAATTTAGTTTTCCCGTCACCTGTATAAATTTCCTTGAATATTTTCGATGCTGAACTCGTCCCTGACTTTTCTTTTGCAATAGCAAGCAGTCTCTGAGTTAACCCTGGAAAAGAGGGTGATACGTCGAACGGGACTGGTGCACTGCAAATGTATCTTGACCATGATAATAGTCTGACCATGTTCCCCAAACTTTGGTTATTGTGTTTTTTTTATTCTTTATTTATTTAGAACGGTGCACATGGCCATTAATATTGTATGCAGAAATAAAAATGTAATTCTGAACTGTGGCTCTTAAACTGAATCCTACTCAGTGTTCAAAACTGTCCCATCTGGTTCAAATGTAGCTCAATATGGAGCACATTTGAACATAAAATATGAAATGAAATGAAATTAAATGATTAGCCTAAATGTCCCATTAAGGGCAATGGCCTCCTCAAAGAGGGTAAGCTCGAATACACCTACATGTGGTGAGCTATTCCACATGTGCTTTTGGGCTTTTATGCAATTCCTGGTCTTTGTCCACTTACACTAGTCTGAGTCATTGTGCACTTCATTGTAGCTTATGTCATTACACTTGTTACGGCCCTGTTCACTTGTCTTTGTAAGACTTCGGTCGCATATGCACTGGTTTCAGTCACTGTTCACTTGTCTTCTTAAGACTTTCCAGTCATTCCTATTTCTTGATCTGGTAGACATAGTTCCTACTAATTATCATGGATCACATGACTATTCTTCTTATAAATCTGAGAATATCGCAACTGGGAAACACTAAATATCACAATTTGGTAATACACAACGCACTTCTGACTAGATAGATGAAAACAATTTAAAGCTTCCACATGTCTCACAATAATTTATCAACAGATGCTTGCTTCGACAATTCAGCGATGAGTTCACGAAATTCATTAATATTTGTCTGCGTTTCCATGTGACTTGTTTCTGAACTTGTCACTTTACTTGTATTTGACGTAGAGGCAACAGACAAAGCTGTCTGAGTTTCAGTAGAGACAAACATAGAATCATCCGAGCCAAACTGAGACCACGCAGTCTGAGTCTGAATGTTCACAAAACCAAGTTCAGAATATAAACTCTCCTCACATGTTTGTGTACACATGTTTGAATACAAAAGCTGATCAAAAGATGAATAGTCTTCAGTTGTTTGTGTTTCAATTGTTGAACAAAATGTAAAGGAAGTATCTCCATCATCAGCACATTCCGACAGAAACGAATCGCTAATTTCAAGCTCTGTTTGTGTTTCAATGCTGCAGGAACGGTTTTCATCAAAGACAGTTTTACGATGCTGTCCCAACAATGTATCCATCTGAGAAGGTGAATATTGTGGCTCATCAACTAGGGAACCCAGAGTTGTCTCCATATTTGATCTACATGAAGAAGTGGCTAGTTCTGGCTCAAAAGTCTTATTAACTTCAGCAGTGAAACTGCATGTAGAATTGTCTTCAAAATACCTGTGAAGATTATGAATTGCTTGAGATCCAGATTGAAGACCTGATTCTGATTCCAAAAACGAGAGATTGAGATCTGTTTGAGTTACACTGTGGCTTAATAATTCTTCCTGGTCCATGAAGGCTGACAAGGATACAGGACTAGTTTGTGTACTTGAAGAATTCTTCTGACAAGCCCATAGATCAGGTAGCCCTATTTCATACGTGTTTGTACTATCTGCACAATTCAAATTGGATGCTGATGGAAAGTTATGTATTGTGGTAAAATTAGAATCTAAATTTGAATATCCCACATTGAAATCTCTTGACTGTTTGATCTGTCTGACAGAATTTGTGGTTTGTGTTTCCATACTCTTTCTCCTCTTGTTTCCTTGCTTCTTTTGATTTTCACATGGGATGTTTGCTTCTTTCATTGCTTTTTTCAGAATGTAATCTCCACTTGTTTGTGTCTCTGCACAAATTTTTGGTCTTTTATTTCTGGAAACAGTCCCAGTTTGAGTCTGTGCTGACATTCTCCTCTTCAGAGTTCTGTCACATTTAAGTGGACAGGGAGCTTTCCTTGATCGTTTGTTATCTGCAGTGTGTGCTTCTGTTTGTATGCCCTTGTCTACCGCCATTCCTTTAGAAAGCTCACTAAGAGCAAGGGCGGCTAAGAAATGTACTGGTACAGCTATGGTAGTTGAAATGGGCTGAAATGTTTTAATCTGGTTTGCTGGTTCTTTCTGTATTTGAGATGCTGCACGTTTGGGTGACCTGGAATTAAAAGACCACAGAAGAAAAAATCAGATCCAATGTCATTTCTATCTAATTAACTTTCCACATACCAAATAGAGTACGCATGCACCTCGATCTCAGAATTTTTATGCAAAATATGTGACTTTGATTGTACAGATTTTACGTTTCATAACATTGTTTGAAATCCTCTATTTAATCCCAACATACAAGAAAATCAATATCTGTAAGGTTAGTTACATGAAATGATAATTTTTTCACACTGCCTATGTTTAGGCTAAGGTGGAAAGATGGAAAGTACTGAAGAAATGTACTGGGTACAAGTGTGCCTCTCTTGGTACTCCAATTATTATGATTCACCTATAAGTTACAGTTGTTTCTTAGGATTGTGTAACTGGCCACTATATCTTGGGTTTGTATAATAATATTGTACAATATTTAAATTAATGTTGCATATTTGCATTTATGTAAATGTTTCCCCTCAGTTTCATTATTATTACATGTTCAGTCAATTCAGTAACAGGGTGTCCACCAAGTAATGCTGAAGAAATTCCCGACTTATATCCTGATTTTCATTGATCATTTCAGAAATTCCCGACCAAAATATGATTATGAAGCACTTTCTATTAACTGTGTAAGAAAAATTATAGGATTATAAATACTTTAAATAAGAAAAACTTTTAGTAACAAAAGTAACTGCAAACAATAATTACTTAGGCTATAACACATACAAAAGTAAAGAACACTAAAATAAATTAAATATACCTTCATATAGGCCTATTATTGTCTAGAAATCTTTTTGATCCCACTTATTTTTTCTTCAGCAACTTAATTTGTTCATCTAGAGCAGCTGCAGCTTTTTCGAATTCTAAGAGTACTTTTCTTTTCTTCTCTTCTCTTCTAGTTCTCTGGCCAGAAAATTTGCTTTCCTTTTTTCTGCTTTCGCCTTGTCTTCTTCTGTACGTTTCAACTTATTACCTTGAAGTGCTTCTTTGTATCTTGAATTGGCATTTCTCATAGAGAGAATTATGCCTTTATTGATGGAAAGATGCTCTGAACCTCCTTCTTGAGCAACTGCATTATACCAGGCGCTGAGCAACTATGGATTCTTCTTTCAGATTTTCCACCAAAATGTCAATGTTCACAGAGAAGCCCCGTTCCACTGAAGCATTTCCATGTGAAATTGGAAGTAATAAACAAACTACTTTCCTTAAACTAGGAGTGTCATAACTATCAAGCGTTTATATCCAAAATTTCTCCAACCTTGTGTTTTTAGAGTAAGATTTGAACTCAACTGCTGCAGTTTCCTTATTTCCGAAATAAGATCCCTGTAGACCTACTGATGAACTGCATTCTGAGCAATAGAGGGAGTAATCAAACTCGACTGAAACAAAATATCCCTTGTCGATACTATCTGTGAAATAGCCTCTTCTGGAGTGAAGACAATTTTGTCTGGACTCATAAAAGACAACCCTTGAGTTAAGGGGTACTTCAAAGGTGACTTCTCCATCAGCTTGTCAACAACACATTTCAAAAGATGAAGTTGCACTCCCTTCTAAACATTAACACGTCTAAATCCTTAAGTCCATGACATTTTCTTAATGCAGACCTTGTGCCTTAACCAAGGGCAACATCTTGGGCTCTTAAATTTTATATTTTGTGGAGGTCAACGTCTTGAAGACAAGTCATTTTTAGAATGTCGTCTTTCACAACTCTTTCCATACAATTCTTACTTTCAATTTTCAATTGTTTATAAAACCTGTTAAACTGAAAAGTGGAAGATCATTTTTTCAGGGAACGTAGTACTGTTTGGTACTGATCAACAATAAAAAAAAATCAGAATTTTTGGGATTGGCATTTTTGGAAAAAAAAAAAATTCTGATTTATCACAAATAAATTCAGAAGGCTAAAACGAAACATCCTGTACATGCATTTCCAAACTTAGGAAATCATTTGAAGCAGAAAATTATTATCTTTCAAATAAAAAAAGGAACAACAAAATATCTTGAACCGTTCCAGAAATAGAGCACTTTAAAATTTTTCCGAAAATCACACTCGAGAAATGGCATCTGAGACGCCATCTTTGGTGGCCTGTATCTCGGCCCAGGAATTTTTTGGGGCAAAACAAAGAAAATGGGTTTCTTACTTTGTCCTGAATTTTAACATGTATTAAATTCATTAACATCTGAGATTGAAGATAAGCCCCTGCCTGAATTGACATGGATTATGCCTCTTTATAATTTTCAGGAGGGCACCATGTACAGTTGGGAGCTGACGAGATGATCCCTGGCATGACTATGGGGCTCTTATCTGCAGCCAATAGCAGCGCTCCCCTACACTTGAAGTTATAGCACAACACCGTCTTCCCCCTGCATGCCACCACCAAATCACGGATCATCTCGTCAGCTCCCAACAATAGGAAAGGGGCCATTGGAGTGTCAGCTTGAAACTCTTTTAGAAATAGTTGTAAATCTTCTGCTAAAGATAAGAAGAAAGCAATTTTTGGCAGGAGAAGTTTATCTTCAAGAGCAGCTGAGATTTTCTGGAAGCTAGCAGAAGATTTCCCGACCATACGAAATTCCCAGCCTTTTCCCAACCAGTGGACACACTGAGTAACTGTATTGTCATTTAGCTTGTGCGCTGCTGTATGGTTTACTTTTCATGTAATTATGTCTAAAAGACTTAGGGCCTGAATGAGGATAACATATAGAGAACCTATCTGGAAGTTGGCCAAGAATTGCGAATTATGATCTCCTGACAAAATCTGTCTGAGAAGTCAACTCGCTGCTAAGCTAGCAGGAGGGTGGAGTGGCTGATAAACTACCAACTGCCAGTCAGGGAAGCTTGGTTGAAACAAGATGGCAGCACTCCAAAGCTTCCTGGCCACCTGAATTTCAGAGTTGATGCTGGAAGATTTAATTTACTAAAAAATTTTATTTTGGGGTCACACATGAATGAAATAGAATTGCACAAATTGATTAATGCACTTAAAATGATATGTTCTTATGTACTTTAACTGTACAAATACAAATTTGAACTGCCGGACCTAGCGGAGGCCTATCGAACTACAACAGACACACATCTTTGCTCAATGAGCTAAGGGTCATTTTGCAAAATTTTACTGCGTTTTTCCCAATAGCAGTTCAGTGGTGGTATTACAAAACATCTTCCAGTTAAACTATGTGAAAGTGACGTATCGGGAGGAATTGTCGGCAGGTGGTAATACAGGCCCTTAGGCTCCAGAAAAATTACAATTTAGACGATTTGGAAGATGTTTTGAACATTAGATGTAGATTCCTGTAAGTTGGGAGATGAAAACTATATCCTGGAAATGCTTACTGAAAATAGAATATAAGAGCTTATGTCAGAGTAAGGGAATTCAAGCAGAATCTAAAATTTAGGGAAAGAATAATTTCTGCGATTCTTTCTTATTTCTAATTTATTTGGGGACTTGAGATGCTGCAGAAGCTCTCTCATTAATTTCATGATGTTAAGGAAGGTAGGCTTATTTTGTTTTGATTAATATTCATTTCTGGGTGGGCATAATTTGATCATTTTGATTTCTGATATAATATTACACTGGGAATTTTCTAGGAGAAATTATTGAATAAACAATTCCACAGTCTTGTTAAGGACAAGAATGCCTTGGCGAGATACGTCACAGTTGTTGTAGCAGCCGGTAGAACAACAAATAAAAAAACTATGAAGTTGATACAACAGGTGATTCCATAGAGATAGTTGCAAATGTTAAAAACAAGTCAAGGGAAAAAATGCACTTTTTCCAACTTGCTAAAGTTGTCAAATGAAAAAGAACATATGATTAAACTAATCGCAAACACATTGTGAAGTGTAAATATTATATATTAAACTTTAAAACATTCAACTTCACAATAACTGTTGAAAGTAAAAACTTACCAAATTGGAATGTATGTTTCGAGGGTTCCCCATCATCCTGAGCTGAGATCTATTGAAAAGTTTGCTTCTCTATCCACCAGATGTCCTTCAGATTGTATGAATTACTTATTAAGTGCCAGAATGGTACCTTATGAAATTGTGTGGGGGATGGGAAAAATGTCTGTCCACCTGTCTGTACGTGCGATAACTCTACGCTTTATCAGATTTTCATGAAACTTGGTATACGTATTTATAACGTCCATGGGATGAAGGCTATTGATTTTGGACCAAATTGGTTGAACGATACTGGTCGGAGTAATGCCCAATTTACTGCCTATTTTATGGTAATATATTAGAAACAATTTTTAAAATTCAAATCAGTTCTCATGACAACATATTGTTTTACAGTGTTCACATACAGCAATACACGTAGCTTTGACAAATAACACTACCCACATATTACTTCACATATGCTTATCAAACTTTAGACCTTTGTTCTTCCGTAAGCCCTGCTTAATGAATCGATCTGGAGCTTAACTCGCAGATTATTTACGAAAATAACTTATTTTCTGCATATCATAACTGCAATTACCACTGATTAAACAAAAGCATTATGGCACTTTGTTATATCAGTTTATGTGATTTTATTACTTATTATGGTTACTTAAAACAATAAATATGGGAAGCTGAATGTTTTCAAGCTCAATATGTAATAAGAAGATGTGATTCTTTTACTTTGTGAGGATATTGAAATGATTATTCAAAAATTGTCTTTGACATTTACTGGCTTTGAAAACATGACGAACAAACTGTGTCTTCTTAAGGACACTGAGGATCAACTGTCATAGTTTCAACATGTACTAAGTAATTTTCAAGTATTTCTTCAAAACAGAACAGAAAATGAGAACTTGTTCAAACTTCTTTCACATGAAAGCTTCTTTACTCTGTGATTTCTTTCACAGGAGCTAAGAAAAAAGGTGCACACCTAAAAATCCTAATCCTGCTTATCACTTGGCTGACAACCTTACCACATTCATGTGCTGAATGTCTGATTTTGGTCTTCAGGTCATGTTTGGAAGCACATGCCTTGTGATAGTGACTGTTCTCTGTTATACGAGGGTCATTCAATAAGTAATGCAACACATTTTTTTTCTTAAAGCAGGTTGGTTGTATTTAGGATTCAAATACAATACATTATTCCCCAATCTTTTGGCTACAAAACCCTACTTTTCAACATAATCTCCATTCAATGATACATCCTTATGCCAGCTTAATGGGAGGGTCTGTATGCCTGCATGGTACCACTCTACTGGTCTATGTCAGAGCCAACGTCTTGCTCCATCAATAACATCCCCATCATCCGTGAAGTGCTTCCTGTGGAGCGCATCCTTCATCGGGCCAAACAGATGGAAGTCAGAAGGTGCGAGATCCGGGCTGTAGGGTGGATGAGGAAGAACAGTCAACTTAAGTTTTGTGAGCTCCTCTCAGCGTTATCATGGAGAATGAGAAGTTCAAGTGTTAAAATAATGAATTGAAGTAATATATACAGTAGAGCATGTTGTAAAACTTGTACAGAGTCAACATTTAAAAAACACTTCTTGCTCCACTTACATTTAAGTTGCAGGACTAGTTTCCAGGGATTACTCCCTCATCCTCAGCTGGTGGTTGACTGATACCAATGTCTTGTTGATCTGATGCATCTGCTCCTACAGTGTTACCACTCCTATTACCTAAAAAACTAAATATCCCATCAGCTGCAAGGACATCAAAATTCAAGATCTTGTTTTGGTTCTTAATGATGAATATCTTCTCCCAAACTCCTAACTCAGATGGATTTTTGACATGTTTTAAAACATGTCAAAAATAGGAGTGGTAACACTGTAGGAGCAGATGCATCAGATCAACAAGACATTGGTATCAGTCAACCACCAGCTGAGGATGAGGGAGTAATCCCTGGAAACTAGTCTTGCAACTTAAATGTAAGTGGAGCAAGAAGTGTTTTTTAAATGAGAAGTTCATTTGCATTTTTGTGGCGACGAACACGCTGAAGTCATTTCTTCAATTTCCTTAGAGTAGCGCAATACACTTCAGAGTTGATCATTCCACCATGAGGGAGGATATCGAACAGAATGACCCCTTCAGAGTCCCAGAAGACTGTAGCCATGACTTGACCAGCTGAGGGTATGGCATTGAACTTTTTCTTCGAAGGAGAGTTGGTGTGGTGCCACTCCATGGATTGCCCAACGACTAACCATGCTTTTTTCCACTGCCAGGTCTCCGTAGACATTCTGCAAGCACCTATGAATATCTGTGATGCTCTGGTTTTCCACCAAAAGAAACTCAATAACTGCTCTTTGTTTGAAACGCACCTCCATTACAGACGCCATTTTGAAGGCTAGTTATAGCACTGCCACCAATCAGAAATTAATGAAACCATATGAGATGAAGCAGGAATATTTTAAAGATGCCCCAAACAAAATTCCAAATTTTTCAACCAAAATTGGCCGAGAAAAAAAATGTGTTACATTACTTATTGAACGGCCTTCGTACTTATTTAGATTAGAAGCACTAATCTTGCAGGTCAGCTGCATTCTCATTATCTGTTATACTATTTTAAAGTTGTTTGTAACATCTACCAATCAATGATAATTACAATTGGGGTTCGGATGTTTATGACCTTAAAAATTACTAAATATGACCAAAAATCCGAAATATCGCCTCATAAAACAATGTATTTTCTAGAAATAAATGTTCTAATTTGTTCTAGTTGTTTGTAACATCTACCAATCAATGATAATTACAATTGGGGTTCGGATGTTTATGACCTTAAAAATTACTAAATATGACCAAAAATCCGAAATATCGCCTCATAAAACAATGTATTTTCTAGAAATAAATGTTCTAATTTAAAACGTTTAATGACACTAAATTATTACATCACATTAATCAATCAGATTATCATTTTTAAAGAATTTTACAGGTGATTTACTGTTTTACTTGTAAAGAACTTCTAATGTGTTAATGTTTCCAGATACCACTGCAAATGTGAACTGAAAATATTTTTAAAACATGTCTATTGAAAGTTGTTAACAATGGGGGAGAGGTAATTGTGCTGTTATTTCTTATTGTCCCCCTTCACATTTCAGTTACAGTAACTCTTTTTCGGAAAAAAAATTTAAGTCGACAATTTAGTGCACATACTGCATAATTGTGCTCTTTTGCAAAATTTATAACTGAAGTATGATATGGCCGAAATATGACCAAAATAAAAACAGTCGGATTAGGATAACAAATGTGGAATTCGTGTTTAATTTCTATTTGCGGTGAGAATGGAGGTCTGGATAAAAATATATCATAAACAGCTGAACCCCAATTATAATAGTCTTCATGGAAACTCTACCTAAGTGAGAAGCCAACTGGTTAAGTTATTATGAATCAAAATAAAGTAATTTTGATATGGCCCTCAAGACAACTTGTCTAAATAAATTTGGACCCCAATTCCTCTAAAGTTGGACAGGTCTGGTATAGCCTTATTTGTATATACACAAATTAATATACTTACTTCCCATAAAACTTGAATTTTTCATCAAATGTATGCGAGAATCTCTTGGCATGAGTGAGTAATGCCTCGTAAGAGTCGTAAGAATAATTACAGGAGCAAACAAACTTAACACCACAGATGCGTGTATGATGGTTTAATGCAGCTTGCGTCGAAAATCCTTTCTGACATTTTTCACACTGGAAGTTTTTCTCTGCATGCACCTTCAAGTAATGCTGAAAATAATTTGATACAATGAGATATGTTATCTACACAATACTACATATTTTCTATGGCAAAATCCATCCTGTTAAAAGTAAGGCAGCTAAAATCCATGTCTTTGCATTAAGTGTACTTCTACCACAAGTCCCATAGTAGGATGAAGAAGCAAGTCTCCGAACAATGTACTTTAAAACAACAACATTACCATTAAGTTCACCGGTTAAATATCACATGTACCTAATTTTAAGGTAAAAAGATTATTAACGCAGTACAACTGTGTTATCATTAGATGGGTTAGTACTGAGTTTCCACATGATGCATGCACATGCACATCAGCTCAAGGCAGTGGAAGAGCCAATAATGTAGTACACTCCTAGGAAGCCAGAGAGGTTGGCAGTTTCACTGTCTGCTCGCCTTAAATTGCTCCCCAGTACAAATTATACTAACAATCAAGTTACACTGATTTGCACAACACTCGAGTGCACTGAAACTTTCCGATGCTCCTGCTTTCCTTTCTGATGCTCCTGGTTTCTTCCAGTGTCCTTCTTCATGTAAAGTTGGCACTGAATCTCCGAATAATTTTATTATGAAAATGGGGCAATTTATTATTTCACTTTGGGGTTAACTTAATTTTTCCTGTTACTTTAATGCTAAAAAGGCACTGTGTGGCTTAAATTCAGGGGCGGCTTATATTCAAATAAATACAACAGATACCATCTCCCATGCTGCTTCTTCAGTCTATTTTTGGAAATTTTGAACTTATTCATAATTCTTTCTGCAGAGCAACTAGAATGATATAAAGAGAATAATTTTCTTTGTCAACATCACTTTCTCTCAACTCATACAAAGCCTACAGAAAGGAATAATGTAACAGTGTGTATGATTTTTATCAACTAGAGTGAGTCCCACGCAAGAGTTGGCCAATGATGTGCGTTTCTGCATCTCGGCAGGCACAGCTCCAACTACCGAGTGATCGGCTGAAATATCTACGCAAATAAAGCCGTGAAGGGTGAAATGGTTCAGGTTCTCGCATTTACAGTTGGAATTACAATGAAAATAACCATGTACCTCATCACAAGAGATGTTGGAAATGTCCTCCTCTTGCATCCATACAACACTGGCACCTTTTTAGGAAATTTTCTTTCATGCTCATAAGTTCAGCTTCCGAGACAGAGTTATTTTCTCTTGTGATATTGTTTTTAAGTTCTTCTAACAGTATATGACTATTATTTATGGGGAAAATTGAAAAATAAAGTGTATAGGTTAATTTCCCATACATTAGGAGAACTTAAAGACAAGAGAAATTAACTCCATCTCGGAAGCTGAATTTATGAGCGTAAAAGAAAGTTTCCTAAAATGGTGCCAGTGTTGTGTGGATATAAGAGAAGGACATTCTCAGCATCTCTTGTGATGAGGTACATGGTTATTTTCATTGTAATTCCAACTGTAAATGCGAGAACCTGAACCATTACTCCGATGGCGGCTTTATTTGCATGGATATTTCACCCGATCGCTTGGGAGTTGGAGCTGTGCCCGCCGCGGCGCAGAAACCCGCGTCATTGGCCAATTCTTGCATGGGACTCACTGTATTTGCATATAATACTCAATTTATGTTAATTAATCTGTGTTCCTCACCAGTCCTGGGTGAGCCAATCTCCCTTATTGGTTCAAACCCATGCATTAGCCTATGAACAACCCTGAGGCCTAGGTGTGTGGTGAAACAGGGCTTAAGTAAGAGAACATTTCATTTCAGTGGCTGGAGGGCATGCCTCGTCAAAAATCTGGCACTCACACATTAACCTATGAACACAGGCCAGTTTCAGGTTCAGGAAAGGAGTGAGGGGAGGGTTAGCCTCTGCTGAGTATCCACCAATGTGAAAAATGGATATGCGCAGGGGATGGGCGAAGCCAGTCGCATATACCCTTACCAATATGAATCGCTGTGTATTATATCGGATAGATTCCGTGCACTTGAGTGAAGGCTATATGAAATCTCGGACTCAACTTAATTTTTTATTTTCTCTACCTGTATCAAAGGTACTACGGTAACAGCAGCAACAGTAATAGTTTAATTTTCCTAATAAAATTAAGGCCATAGGCAGAAGTAGTATTGTTTTTGATCCGAAATTTCATGTAGAGTTGCAGCATTAATAGACATTTTTAAGATCCCCTGAAACCAAAAGTACAATTTTCAGATGATTACCATACCTGAACATGGTAATAAACTTGAGATAAATATTGTCGAGCTGACAAAAAGTATGGGTGTTTTCAAATTTACTGCTTTGTTTTTTGTAACAGATTCCTCTCTTTCTTTTTCTTATGAAATGTCTTACTATACAGCTGTATTTAATGAAAATAGAGAGTCCTAAGGTTTAAAAATAAAATGTTCATACCTGAAGGTGTACATATAACTTAACACTTAGGGCCTGTACGACGACCACCTGATATATTTATCTGGCAGATAGAGAACCTATCTGAAAGTTGGTCAAGAATTGCGTATTATGATCTCCTGACAAAATCTGTCTGGCAAGACAACTTCCAGATAAGCTAGCAGGAGGATGGAGTGGCAGACAAACTTCCAACTGCTAGTTAGGGAAGCTTGGTAGAAAGAAGATGGCAGCACTCCGATGCTTCCTGGCCACCTGAATTTTAGAATTGATGCCGGAAGATTTAATTTACACAAAAATGTAATTTTATGCTCACATATGAATGAAATAGAATTGCACAAATTGATTAATGCACCTAGCGGATGCCTATTGAACTACAATAATCACACCTCTTTGCTCAACGAGCTAAGGATCATTTTACAAAATGTTACTGTGTTCTTGCCGATAGCAGTTCAGCAGTGGTATTACAAGACATCTTCTAGTTAAGCTATCTGGAAGTCACGTATCGGGAGGAATTGTCGGCAGGTGGTAATACAGGCCCTTACAGTTTTGTCTGAACAAGAAATGTCAACAATGAGAACAGGCTGATTGAGGCAGTATTGTTCTGGTTTGTTGTGCATGGCAAAAAATAGATATTTATTTTAATCACTCATATTGAGTGGTCTCACTTCTATAACATCCACACAGACTAGATTTTATGTTTATTCTGATTTCACTAAATGATATGGGTACTAATATGTTTATATCTTTATATAGTATTGAGTGGGGCACGGAGTTCAAATGGATCTTAACAGCTGATATTGATCATAAATCTGTGTGCATAGTAATTTATATGTATTTTTAAGGGTATTTAAATTGTAAATTTGTATGACAAAGCCAGAAATTGTAAAATTTCATATGGTGAATAAAACTTCAAACTCCAAACTAAGAAACATAACCAACCCCTTTATTAAATAAGTACCGTATACTAAACTCATCAATTTCAACAGGTGCTAAATGCAAGATTTTTTGTGTCCTGGCCATAACAGCCTTTTAAATATCAATTCAAATCGTCATTGAAAAAAATTCATCATTCATAATATCATCATTCAAAAATTATGAAATTAATTCTTAGTACCGGTACTAGCCTACTGATGAAACTATTTCTAACGATATTTTAAATGATCACTTGGAAAGTGGTTTGGATTTGGTGACTGTATTAAGTTTCTGAAATGCCCCGACCATAACTATGGAATGGATGACTGACAATATTCAGAAGGCACAAAAAAATTTGATAATTTTGCCATCTTCTGGTATTTTCATACAAACTAGAACATTTCATTTCATCAACTTTATCAGCTCCAGATTTGGTCCCATATACCTTCAAGTTTTGATTTGTTTGAGTCATGGTCGAATTGTCGTTATCGTGGAATGTATGCCATCTTTGCTAGTGCTCACATCAAGTTTATTTATCTTATCACCTTTGTCTGCCATCTCCTCACTTTCAGAATTATTGTGACCACTTTCCAAGATTGACTCTTGATCAGTAGCATTAGTATGCACCTCCTCCAACCATTGCAAGACCTGCTCATCTTCCTTCATTCTTTTAGGGAAAAATGAAAGCAAAAACGTATTCAATAGGAAAGACAAAAAACTTCTGTAATATATAATAGGGGTGTAATTATATGTGTGCTGACTCATATTCATAAGAATCATAGGAACACATGCACACGGAGTGACACATAGGGTGACCAGCTCATGAAGAAAGGAATGGGGGACAAAACAGTCAAAAAAGGAGAAAGCAAATACAATTTGCATGAAATGCATGTTTATTTTTTTCCTTTTTCCTTCTGTGGTTTAAATGATGACTTTTTTTTTTGCGATGAAGTAGAAGTCTTCACTATCTCATGTCGAATCCATTTAAAAAATCACAAATGTTAAAGAAAGACACACATTAACAGAGATTACAACTTGTAAATATATTTATATTTTTTTTTGGGGGGGGGGGAGACAAAAATTGGATTTTTAGTAGTTAAATTATACATAGGCTAGGTCTTAAAAGATAAAATCTTAAATGTTGGAGGGGCAGAAAGTACTTTGCCCCCCCCCCGCAAAGTTGTCACTATGCCAGTTAATACAAATGTCATGTTGATATGCTTTGTGTTACAGAATGCCATGGACTAACAGTAACTCGGAAGATGGAATGTAAATCCAGAACGCTTCTCCAAAGATCCTATAACCTGCTTCTTTGCATTTTCGAAGATCATACTGTTGGCAACGGTTACACTATGGTTAGTTAAAGCTAGATGGCAGGACAGCTGCATTTTATGGAAATTCGTACCAATGGCAGTAACACAAAAATTAATTCAGATAGAACAAAACAATTGCGGGTCAAATGACGTCCTGTGCAGGACATTTTCAAAATACCTTAAAATGCGGGATGGTTGGTCACCCTAGCACATAAATGATAATGTAACTGTTGCAAACAGTTATCGATGATTCATAAAGATTGGAGATGAAGATAGAGACTATGCCTAGACACTATGTGACGGGTCATTCCACACCAAATCAACCAATGGTCCAAACATCACGTCATCAGATTGTTACGATTTTTTAATATGAGGTAGTATTAGCTGAGTAGGTACAAAATGTAGATTTTTATCTTTTTTGGACTTATAGTTTTTGAGATAAAATGTTTTGAAAAATTACATAATGACAGTTTTTAGGAACGTTTTGATATATTAAAATGCATATAACTCAAAAACGGTTGGTCCTAGAAAGCTCAAAATTGTACCATTCTTTTTAGAATTACAAGAGCTTTTATTTGACATGTAACTTGACTGTATCACATCACTGTATATTTCTTCCAAAAACTCAAAAAGTTTTTTTTTTTATCAAAAACTTAAAATAGGAATTTTTAATTTTTATGAAAAAAATATATTTCATTCTAAACCTCTTTAGTAAGTTCTGTACAAATTTTCATGATGGCATTTTTCTGGTTTCATACTAAAATTAATTTTTATATGAATTGAGGCATATAGAAATTCTGGTAAATTCATTCATTGTTATTCTATTAAAAATTAATCATACTGTTGTAATTAAACTTACTCTAATACTAATTTACTTTTTTACATTAGGGCCTGTACCCTAAAAGTTTGTTTGAAAAAAGTTAGGTCTATATAATAGGATGATGATGGTCCATATGGTAAAATAACAACTGGAACTAACAGGCCTTACTGAATCAGTGACATGTTTCTTTCCTCCTGTTGAAAATTGATATCTTATTTATTTGATTAAAAGACAGTTAAACTTACTTTAAATCATGGAACAATTTTCATTACACTCTAAATCAGTAGAGGTGGTTTTTCTTCTATGCCAAAACTTGTGTCGCTTTGGCCATCTCCTCCGCTGGAACTTGGTAGGTTCTACCTGTTGCTGTGGTTGGATTTAATTTGCACAAAACATAGTTCATTGGCACTGCTAGGATATCTGTTCTCCTAGGATATGTGAATGATGGTGATGGTCCTTTTGGATGAAGAAAGGAAACATGAATTTTCTTTTCAACATCATCTTTTGAGTCAACATGCACCAACCACCACTCTTTATCATAAGCACAAGCAACAAAACCCACAACATCTTCAAATGGAATGTCTTCATCACTAGGGCTGATCTGTACTCTATGTGTTTCTGAATCATCAGAAAATGAGTATACTTTGGTTTTTACCCTATTTAGGTCTAGAGGAATGAAGGCATGAAAGTTCTGGGTCCCCGAGATTGCCACAGCTTCTTCAAACCTTGATTTCAGAACTTTTTCTTCATCAGAATACTCTTCATTGGTTGTGTAGAAAAATGTGATTGTTGGTAAATGTTGCACACCCCACTGAAAAAGCTGAAAAGGTGTTAAAATTTGATTTTCTAATGGATTTTGGAGGCTGGCTTTGGCGGCAAGCCTTTGACTGTACCCCCTACTCCATCACAAACTCCCTTTCCATGTGATGTAGCATAAAAATGCCACTCAGCTTCAAGTCCATCAAAGTCCTCTTTGTGATAGCAGAGGTTCAGAAAATTCTTACGATTTTTGTATTGCGCAGCTGAACCGTCTGAAAAATAGTACAGCTTTTTCAAGTTTGGTAGATAATTTCTTAGATATAGCATTAATTTTTTCTGGAAAGCATGAACAAGAACAGTATTGTGTGCTAGGCAATCTGATATAAATACAAAGCTCCAGTTAACTAGCTCTTGTTTTCCTGTTTCTTGATTTCTTTCCTTGAAATATATTACAAAAGAGTGCACAGTAGCCAAAGAATTGTTCCAATGAAACCAGAATTTCTATATGCCTCAATTCATATAAAAATTAATTTTAGTATGAAACCAGAAAAATGCCATCATGAAAATTTGTACAGAACTTACTAAAGAGGTTTAGAAAAAAATATATTTTTTCATAAAAATTAAAAATTCCGATTTTAAGTTTTTGATAAAAAAAACTTTTTGAGTTTTTGGAAGAAATATACAGTGATGTGATACAGTCAAGTTACATGTCAAATTAAAGCCCTTGTAATTCTAAAAAGAATGGTACAAATTTGAGCTTTCTAGGAAAACCCGTTTTTGAGTTACATGCTTTTTAATATATCAAAACGTTCCTAAAAACTGTCATTATGTAATTTTTCAAAAACGTATAACTCCAAAACGAAAGGCCGAAAAAAATTAAAACTTTGTACTTTTGGTCATAGTGATGAACAGAACACAACCACTGAATATGAGCCATTTTGAAAACCTCAAGGTTAAAAATTATATTTTTATTGGTTGATTTGATATGGAATGACCCGAACAAATAATGCTACGATCTACTCACCTGCTTCAAATATTTCAATGTCTTAAAAAAATGTTCCGTTGTCTCACTGTAATGGCAATCGGAAACTGGGCAATGATAATGGCATGTAGTGTCTTTTTTATTTTTCCAAACACCTTCTTTTTTGTGATGCTTCAACAAATGCATGTCTAGCTGAGAAGAATTGTTAAATATTTTCTCACAACCCTCTTCAGGACAGCGTACATTTGTTTTTATTCCACACAGCTCTGATATTGGAGGACAGATTTTTGTTATTTTCATCTAAAAAGAACAAAAAGCATAATTAGGCATACTACAATACACAATAGGTTTGAGGGAGGATTAGGCTACTGCAGGAAACATGTTTTAATGCATTAAAACCAGTGTTTAATTCCAGGGCAATGAGCAGGATAGCTATGATAAAAACATATAAAACAATATTGAAACCAATAGTTATGTTTGGAAGTGTTCCGTTATGTATTATGTCCTAGAAGGTCATGCATTCAATTCAATTTTAGGCTTTGGTTGTTATTATGTGTTATTTATAAAACAATTGAATATCATTTTAATTTGTTTATTCCTATTGCATTCTCTAACTATGCTAATTGTAATTTCGTCCAATCAGAGACTGAATAATCTTTTATCATTGTTTTAACAGCCATTAAGGCTTCTTCTTCATTACTCTTAAATCTTCTTCCACGTTCTACAATTCTATTGGAATTGTCATTCATTTTATACTCATAAAGACATGAGTTCTAGGCTTGCAAATGCCTATCTTCATTACCGGTACTCTTAAATTATCTTCCACGTTCTACAATTCTATTGGAATTGTCTATCATTAAATACTCATAAAGACATGAGTTCTAGGCTTGCAAATGCCTATCTTCATTCTTCTTAAAAATGTCTTCTACATTCTACAATTCTATTGGAATTGTTTATCATTTTATACTCATAAAGACATGAGTTCTAGGCTTGCAAATGCCTATTTATCCATCGACCCAGTTTGATGGCTTCAACTATCAATTTATAAAGAAGGCAACTCTTCAAGACAAGTTTAAGCTTCAAATGCTTGATATTTTGATGACTGAAAATAGTCTCAATATTTCCAACGTACGTCTTGTGGTTCAATGAATCTTCTCATCTGGTTTTTGACGTCGCAAGGATCTCCAAGCCAGAAGCTTTAACATTCAGGATTGGTAATTATAATATCTCAAGACAAAGGTATGTCTATTTATTATTCAACACGATCTGAGAATCACTCAGACATAAACTCATCATTTATAAAGTTTTCGTGTGGTTACTAACTTTGAATTAGCCATCATAGACATAGAAAAACACCCTAACTTTAAAATATTACCAATATTAAATGGATTATCGGACCATGATGCACAAATGTTAGTGCTAAACGATAGTAAGGTAAACGCAACTAAAAAACATACCCATATGACTAGAGTAATGAATGATGCTTCAATTTTAAACTTCAAACAAGATCTGAAGAATGAAAACTGGGGATCTATATTTTCCTATGACAAAGTAGACTGTAAATTAAATGAATTCCTAAATATTGTGTTGCGGCATTTTGAAACTAACTTTCCAAAAAAGAAAACTGCTAATTTACCTAATGTAAGGAATAAAACATGGTTAACCACTGGCATTAAAATATCATGTAGAAACAAAAGAGAGCTATATTTAAAATGTAGAACCAGTAACAACCCAGCTCATAAAGAACACTATAAAATGTACTGCCATACACTGAAGAAAGTAATTAAAGAGGCAAAGAGTAGGTATTTCTCACAAATAATTAATAAATCAGACAATAAAATTAAAACTATATGGAATATAATTAAAAACGAAACAGGGAGATCAAAGGGAAACAATGATTGCATGTCACTAACATACCAGAACAAAAAGCTAGATAATGTATCAGATATCACAAATGCTTTTAATAATCACTTTATAAACATTGCAGAGAAATGTATTCCTACAACTAATATTAGCATTAATGCAGCAGACCTACTTAAAACACCTATAGTCCAGAACCATGCATTTCAAATCAAATTAACTTCCTCTAGAGAAATTGAAAATATAATCAAGTCACTCAAAAGCAAAAACTCTTCTGGATGGGATGAGATAAGTAATAAGTTGTTAAAAAGCTGCTCATCTGAAATTAGTAAACCTCTTAGTCATATTTGTAATTGTTCGTTAAAAAGTGGAATATTTCCAATAAGACTAAAGCATGCTATTGTTAAGCCCCTCTTTAAGAAAGGCGACAAAAATGTTCCATCAAATTATAGACCTATATCACTCCTAACCTCATTTTCAAAAGTTTTTGAAAAAGTTATGTACAACCGCTTAATACACTATCTTAATTTGAATAACATTCTTACACCATCTCAGTTTGGATTTAGAAGTGGCATGTCCACTGATAATGCTACATTTCAACTCACTACAGAAATATTGGAAGCGTTAGATAAAAAGAAACATGCCCTAGGAATTTTTTGTGACCTAGCTAAGGTGTTTGACTGTATAAATCATGAAATTCTACTTCAAAAACTGAAACACTATAGGTTGGATAATATAACACTAAAGTGGTTCAAATCATACCTGTCTGATAGAACTCAAAAGGTAATAATAAATGGAAATGAATCAAAATTAGGGACTGTTAAAAATGGAGTACCTCAGGGATCGATACTGGGACCTTTGCTCTTTTTAATTTTCATCAATGACTTACCAGATAACTTAAGTGACGAATCAAAGGCATTGCTTTTTGCAGATGATACTAGTGTACTCGTAACAGGAAAGTCACAAGAAGATTTAGCAAGACTAGCTACAAAGACTTTTCACGAATTAAATACTTGGTTTCTAGCTAATAAAATGTCACTTAATATTGATAAGACCCACTTTATTCAATTTAGAACAAAAAATAGATATATCTCAAACATTGTAATCAATTATCAAACACAAATCATAGAGGAAATTAGCAACATAAAATTCTTAGGACTACAAATTGACCAAAATCTTGACTGGAAGAAACACATTGTAATGATAAGTTCTAAGCTAAGTTCAGCATGTTTTGCGCTACGAACTTTGAATGATATATTACAACAGGACGCATTACTCACGGTATATTTTGCATATTTTCACTCTGTTATGAGGTACGGAATCATTTTTTGGGGTAACTCGGCACATAGGGAAAAAATATTTAGATTACAGAAGCGAGCAATAAGAATAATATGTGGAAAGAAAAAACGAGAATCTTGTAAACCGCTTTTTGAAAAATTAAAAGTCCTCACTCTCACCGGAGAGTATATATACTCTGTTATGTGTTACATGGTAGATAATATTGATAAATTTCAAAGTAATCACAGTATACACGGGCGTACTACTAGAAACATGAATGATTTACATAGACCAGCTAACTCATTAAAACTTTTTCAGAAAGGTGCTTATTATTCCGCAATACAAATATACAATAACCTTCCAAAAGAGATTAAATCACTATGTATTAAAAGCAAATGCAAATCTTTCAAAAGAGCTCTGAAGCAATATTTAGTAACTCACACCTTCTACAATATGGATGATTTCTTTTCAGCTTGAGTAAGTGTGACATAACAATTCTTGTATCTTTTTTATAACATGCATGTATGTTTTTATCTGACGTGTTCTATATCCTTGAGCCCTGCTCAACACAGGATCTACAGAACGAGACATCTACATCTACACATCTACATCGAGGATACTACATTACCCTTAATAATAAGGGAATTATTGTTTCAATAACTGTGACACTCATATTTAATAGTGCTTATAAATAGCATTCATCTCGACCAAGTGATCCGGTTCTGCATAATTTGATTATGAATTATGTATTGTCAATTTTGGTAATAAAATGTTATGTGCCATTCTATCAAATCTTTAAAAATGTATTGGGCAACTGTAATTAATCTGTCTTCCAGGTTAAGTCTTCGTTTCGTAAGAAGTGTGTAATCACCCTACGGATATTTGCTACAGTCTGCCAGAGCTCTGTTGCCCGTACAGGAAGTAAAACATGGACATTGACAGAAAAGAACAAATATATATTAAATACTTGGGAGAGGAACATATTAAGGAGGATATATGAACCAGTACAGGAACAGAATATTTGGAGAATTAGAACAAACTAGGAATTGAAAAAATTATATAAGGACCCAGACGGGTAGAGCACTGTATCCTTAGCATTATAATTTTCCTTTTTGGAACTGGAAACATCGTTAAACGTACTTACTTTTGTTCAAGGAATTGATGAAGGGGTGAAATTAGTCTTTTTTAGAACTTGATCTTATTTTTATCCATTTCAATCAATTCATTTTCATTACGCTTAAAACACGCCAGCCATATTGTGGTTCTGAGCGAAGAAGAAAGACCAACTACGAAGCAGGATGACCAACTGTCCATCTTGCATTAAGGTAAGTAATGGCAGGTAGATTATATTTTAGTGGAAGTTAGGTTAGGTTGGTTATGTTAGGTTATGATCAGTTTTATTAGTTTTGTAAGGCATACCGAATTCACGCGTTTCAAAAATGGGCCATATTATATCCCGCGAGGTTTGTCGAGTTGGTCAACCTGTGTACCCAGATAAGAAGGTCGTCAATTATACGTTATTATAATGAATTACGTATATTAAGGTATGAGCATTACAGGATGTATTCTTATATAAGTTATTATCAAATTTCACACCTAATTATACTCCTTGCACCTAGGGACACATTTTTATTGTTGTTTCGTTTAGTAAAAATTAAAACTGTAATGCTAAGGAGATGGGGCTGGACCCGACCCAGACCTAGTAGGAGACATAAGAAGAAAGAGATCGAAATGGGTTGGACATGTAGGGCGGATGGGGCAAGACAAAACAGCAAAAAAGATTTTTGAAGGAAAACAGGATGGAAGGAGGAAAGTTATGGTTGGATAGGTTTGAACAAGATTTGAGACAGATGAAGATTAAGAGATGGAGACAGAAGGCTGAGAATAGAGAAGAATGGGCAGTTATTATGAAGGAGACCAAGGTTCTTAGAGGACCATAGCGCCAAAGGAAGAAGAAGAAGATAATATACAATTAAACCAATAGTGTGTAGGCCTACACTGTGTAGAATTACAAGTTAGCAATATAAAAAGTTAAACAAGAAGCAAATGTAAAGTCAGGAGAACAAGGATGGGCATTGCCTATCCTGCTTTCAGGGCATCAATCTGATATTCAAACTTGCACCTATCCTTCTTTTATGGCAATAATATGATAGTTCAATTCGTCCCAGGTAGGCCTATGTAAGGACAACTCAGAGTAAAAATACAAGCTCACTTCAAGATGAAAACATTCGCTCCCACTTTCTATTGTATGGTACCATACGGTCCTCATTTGTTTTCTTTGCTTTAGTTTCATTATGTTTTATTTTTAGTTGTGGTATCACCTTGGTCGCTACCTTTGCTCGTATGATGATGTCCTACTTTGACGTATTGTTTTCATTATGAATGGGAGTCTATATTTGTCACATCATCATATGATTCGAGTTAAGTACATGTACAGCACAGAGGCATCGACGCCTTAAATTCCAGAAATAAAATGTGTTGATAATACTCTTTCATGAGGATAAGATTGTTTACTGGACATGATGTTCTAGAGCTGTTCCTAAACCTCCATGATAAATAGGAAGAGAAAGTTGTGTGACTAATCATGAGGATAACAGATTGTTCACTGGATATGGTGTTCTACAGCTGTTCCTAAACTTCCATGAACGCGTTGCAGCCTCATGTAAACAGGAATAGGATCGAGATCGGGATCGGATTCAGTTCGAATTGGATCCTGCATGTAAACGTACTAAATTGTCAGCAACAAAGTAAATATGTGACATGACCACTCAGCAACAAAGTAAATAGGTGACAAGACCACTCGTTCCCAGAAAATGACTCAGTAAAACCATCAACATTTAGACTTCAATAGACCACCAACATAAAAAGGTCATAAGAAAACTCGGCGAAACTCTTATGATTACCTAAACATGGAATTTTACCTTTAAATTGACGTAAACCATCATAGTCTTGTACCACAGTAACAGTAGGACTAGAGATAGGAAAATGTTACTCATGCTCTATTTTAATAAATTCATAATTCGTTCTTAATAAATTAGAATGATATAACTGGAAAACAAGTTTAGAATAGAATACGGCAGCATGCGATATATTGCAGGCAAGCAACAAATCACTAAGTTAAGACTTATTTCTTTAAACGGAAGACATTACCTTGAAACCTCAGCAAACTCCAACCGTTGAATCAGTTTGCACTTACACTAATAAAATTAAATATGTCACTAAAATAATCATATTCTTTATATATGATAGTTTCGAATCAAATCGACGTAATACTGCACTGTGCACTGCAACAGAATCAGTGTAGCCAGTGTTGACTTTCCCTTAGTGCTGGTAAAAATTTACCTTCCTACCAAAACATTTCTCCCAATTAAAATACAATTGAAAGCAAACAGATGGCTCTACTGCTCTGCGTCACTCCTCACGTCTTTACAGACATCTGTGTTACAGACCGAAGTAAACCGAACTGCTATGATTATAGATGAGCGTTTAGCGGGTTTCATACCTACTCCTCAAAATACTCTCTGCTAACAGCTCAATTTCTTCTCCCATACCACATTTAAATAGTCAAATCCCAAACATCATTCAGAACATTAATTTGGTTTCAAGTTCATTCATCAGTGCCATCAGTACTACAGTAACAATTATTTTACAGTAACAATTATTTTAAAATAACAAAACACCAATATGTCACTTCTTCTATCCATACCATAGATAATGAAGGTTTCAAATCAAGGTTTTTAACATAAATACGAAATACCTGATGTGAATTTTCCTGAATCTAATAATATTATAGATGATTTATGTATAGCGTAGAGCTTTATCACTGGTACTCACTACTAAATTGCGCAATTTAGTAGTGAGTACCAGTGATAAAGCTCTACGCTATACATAAATCATTAAGATTATCGCTACAGAATGGACAAAACTCAAGAATATTATAGAGTGTACGATATATAGGCTACGATTATAGATGAGTGTTTAGCGGGTTTCATACCTACTCCTCAAAATACTCTCTGCTAACAGCTCAATTTCTTCTCCCATACCACATTTAAATAGTCAAATCCCAAACATCATTCAGAACATTTGGTTTCAAGTTCATTCATCAGTGCCATCAGTACTACAGTAACAATTATTTTAAAATAACAAAACACCAATATGTCACTTCTTCTATCCGTACCATAGACAATGAAGGTTTCAAATCAAGGTTTTTAACATAAATACCTGATGTGAATTTTCCTGAATCTAATAATATTATCAGGAACATGTCTGTTATGACTGATGAGTGAGGCTTGGAAACTAAACATTGTGTATAAATAAAACGAAATTGGGTTAGACATCATCTGGGGATGTGACACGAAGGTTGACAACTTTTTTGTACTTTTATACAATATCCTTATATTTTGAAGGGTAGTTATAAGCCAGCTATTGTTTGTACAAACTCAGGCTTTTAAGTCTTACATCTTAGGGTGAGGCTAAAACAGACTTTCATTTTTCAGGATTTTATCAAAAACGGGCTCTAACAATTTTGTTTAAATTTTCTACACAATTTGCATATAATCTAAAGAGCTAAAATTTTTAATTTAAGAATTTTCCAATAAATTATCTGAAAGATGATTATAAACAACCTTATACTTCATTGGAACATGAAGGGTAGAGGAATTCATGTGTATATTTTACATGGAAATTTTTAATAAACTTTCACATTTCATTACTTTAAACGAAACTTATGCTTATATTGATTACACAACCCAACAAAAAATGAGTTTTTGTTTGGTGTCTCAGATGTTTTACCGGATTTTGGCTATACTTAGTGTGCTTATTCCAAATATGTAAACAGTTTTTATCTACCAGCTCTACTCGGGCGTATTTAGCTACTTAAGCGCCCCTTTTACTCAATGGCAATAGACAATTCGTAAGCAAGCTAAAGGAATATTATCTATTTTATGGAACCCAAAGGTTCATTGCCGTGCTTACCTGAGTCCGCCATTCAACCCTGTTCTGTGCTAACTCCACCTAATCATCCCTCACAAATCCTACTTCCCATAAATCCTTTCGAAGATTGTCCTCCCACCTACATCTAGGTCTTCCACGTGGTCTTTTCCCTCCGGGTCTCCCAGTCAATACTTTTGAGATATGTCTTTCCTCCCCCATGCATGCAGCATGTCCACCAAGTTTCATCCTTCGCGATTTAATTACCCTTACTATATCCGGTGAAGCATACAGGTCCTAAAGCTTATAGTTATGCAATTTTCTCCAGTCCTCATTTTCATCCCTCTTTATTTTCTAAGCGCCCTATTTTCAAACACTCTCAGACTATGTTCTTCCTGATCAGTTAGTGGCCATGTCTCACATCCATATAATACAACAGGCAGGATAATAGTCTTATAAATCTTAATTTTTAGATTTCTGGACAGAAGACAAGACGATAAGAGTTTCTGAACTGCATAAAAACAAGCATTTCCTGATTTAAGCCTACACTTAACTTCTGCCTTAATATTATTTGTATCTGTAATTACTGTTCCCAGATATTTGAATTCCTCCACTTGTTCAAACAATTTACCGGCTAGTCTAATATTTAGTGGAGCATTATTTTGACGTTCCATGACCATATACTTAGTTTTTTCCTTATTAATTTCTAATCCAACATTCCTGCAGGCATTGAAAAGACTTTCTGCATTTCTCGATTGTGTTTATGTCATCGCCCAACAAGCAAACGTCATCTGCATAAGCTAAAATCGGGTGACTACCAAATAATTCTAGGCCTACGTTGTTTTCCTGAACTTTCCCAATGGCATATTCCAAAGCGAAATTAAAAAGTAAAGGTGATAATGAATCACCTTGCTTCAAGACGCTTCTAATGACAAACCTATCTGATATAAATTTCCCTACTCTGACTCCGCTATAGGCTTCATTTAGACACATTTTGATCAGCCTAACTAACTTCTTTGGTATCCCAAACTCAATGAGGATATTGTACAGTTTTTCTCGCCTAACTGAATCATACGCATTTTTAAAATCTATGTATAGCTGGTGAACAGACTTATTATATTCCCACTTTTTCTCCAAGATTAGGCGATCTCCTATGATTTCGTCTGCATATGGGGTTAATCTTGACAGTAGTATATTAGATAAAATCTTGTATGATGTTGATAAGACAGAAATTCCTCAATAGTTATTACATTCGGCCCTATCTCCCTTTTTATGGATCGGTATAATAATAGATTCTTTCCCTAGGCAGAGAAAAATATTTTCACTCCCTTATTTCCACATGAATGTACCGCAAAGTAACCTACAATAAGCATTACTGTAACTGAAATAGCAGGCAAATAACAATAGTAATAATAATATATAATATACAATAATAAATAAATAAATAAACAAACAGGTGCATATTGAACTTGTTTTAAATATCGGAGACAAATATCTCAGATAAATCACACGAACCACATTTTTGGATACTGTTCGCCACATTATTACACTCTGAATCTGGACTCAAATTGGAACAAGCTGGCTGTGTTTGTTTTTTAAACAGGTCATTTATTTTTGCGCACTTTCTCACAGTTTCCTCTTTTTTTATTGCTTTGTATTTCGTGAGTTTCCGGTATTGAAAACCACTTAGCTTTTTCCGGCTATCACTCATTTTCACATAAGTAACAGATCACTGCACATAAATATTAATAAAACACCTGCACTCTTTACTGTCGCAAATGAAACTGGACAATACCAATACCAAGCTTAGTGGCGGGCGGTCTCTTCTTTTAAGTATGAATTAGCACTGATGAATATTGAATTACTGATACTGGCTAGTCTTATAACAGTGATAGTGGCATCTCATAACGAAGACCGCCTTGAAATTAGAATGCCAGAGTTTAATCAAAGGTGGTTAAATGGAAAGAGAGTTCCAATTTCATTGACAACACTGGAACTGCTAATTGCTTTTAGCGAAGGAGGTTACTCATTGGTAGATCGTTGATTAAATTTGAGTGTATTGTTGTCAATGTTATTTATTCCTATTTCATTGTGCGTTACATTAGTTTACTATTTTGAAGAGTTATTAATAAAATGTTTAATATATTAAAAAAACAGTAACAGCTTAAACGCCGCCCCTTCAAATCTGCCGCCCTAGGCAGCTGCCTAGTCTTAAATACAGCAGTGGCTCTACTTTTATATAGATTATTTGTGAACTCTTAGTCTAGCAAACAAAATCTCGCTTGATAATATAGCTAGTGAAGGTTCTTGACCATACTTTGGACACGTAGGACGAAAACTGTACAAAGTACAGAAAAACTAAAAGCTGGATTATTTTTTGCCCCTCAAATTGACAGCTCATAAATCATAAATGACCGTACAATATGTGATAATACCAATTTTTTTAAAGACCCCATGTTATATTGTTACTGTAATGTTAATGTAATGTTAGTGTGTGGTTTTTTCTTCACATGATTTAGAAGCTAAAAATAGGCACTGTTTTTTTTTTTTATTTATATCAAACGTAAAATGGGATAATATGCATAATGGTAATTGCATATCTCACAAAACTAAAGCTGATAGGGCAAAACTAATGGCACATTTGGCATCAGTGACCGAAATATACCCAAGAATAAGTATAAATCCTAAGGACCAAAAAGGCTGTTGGTCTGTGTTATTATTAGTAACTTTTATCGTCAGCTCATCATACATGCATTTGATAATAATTCTTGAATCAAGTCATTCAGATCTAAGTTAAATGTTGTGTAAGTGAAAATATTTTCTTTGTAAGCTTGTATAAAATAATTTTAAAAATCTCAAGAGTCATTAGTGTTCTTATCTTCATAATCATCATCTTCATCATTAATGTCATAATCACTATTCTGAGCATCTCAAATAAACCGAAAAACAAAAATTAACAGTCTCTGTTCTTTCTTTTATTGTCAACTCATTTAATTATATATATTATTGTTTCTTGGGTTTCCAACATGGTGAGTTTTCTACAAAAAAGAAGTCTTGCCCTCGCATTTTTATTGCAAAGCCTGACACAACTGAAGCTCAAACAATTGCAGTATCTTTGTTACAAGAAACTACAACTACAGGTTGTAAGTCACCACTGGGGTGATATCTCATATTGAGATTACTGGGACATCTCCTGATACTCGGAGATATACTGGTGGTATACTGGGACATGTGAGTCAGTTGGAAAATCTAATATTGTACCGGCATGCTGCCACGGTAGCTCAGTGGTAGAGCTATGGAAGTTATATTGTTAATTCATTACTAGCTTGCATTCTTCCTTATAAAATTAAATAATATATATATAAAAAAAAAAAAACTTATTTATAGGCAAATAATTCTATTAGCAAAAAGATGTGGCATATAGGGATGAGACTAGAATTCATTTATTAAGTGCCAGTATGGTACTTTATGAGATTGTGTGTGGGGACGAAAAATGTCTGTCCGTGTGTCTGTACGCACCATAACTCAAATACGCTTTTTCGGATTTTCATGAAACTTGGAAAACACATTTGTAATGTCCATGGGAAGAACCCTATTGATATTGAACCAAATCGGTTCACCGGTACCGGAGTAATGCCCAATTTAGTGCCTATTTTAATAGATTATGGCTCCTTTCTAATAGAAAGGCACCATAACTCAAATACGCTGTATCGGATTTCCAGGAAACTTGGTATACTCATTTATGACGTTCATGAGAAGTGCCCTATTGAATTTGAACCTAATCTGTTGACCGGTACCGGAGTAAACCCCAATTTAGTGTCTACTTTAAAGGCGCAATAACTCAAATACGCTTTATCATATATTTATGAAACTTCGTATACGCATTTATAATGTCCATGGGAAGACGTCTATTTATAATGGATAAAATCGGTTGACCTGTTTCGGAGTAATGCTCAATTTAGTGCCTATTTTATGGTAATATACGTATTTGAAAGAATTTATATAAAAAAAAAAAATGAAAATCAGTTATCTTGACAACACTGCCTATTGTTTTACTGTGATATTATAAGGCCTTGGAAATTAAAATACAGGTAGCTATGACAAAAAAACACTATTGATTTACATGCGCTTATCCAACTAGACTGTTAAAATGACCCCAGTGGCCAAGATGGTAACGTCTTGGCCTCACATTCTGGAGTCCATGGTTCAAAACCCGAAACCGGCCAATTTGAATGTTTTTTTTGTATTTTTATGTGAGTGTGCGATTGTCATGATATCACAAATCTGCACAGTTCAACTGATGCTGGAAGATTTTAATCTCATTAAAAAAACTAGACCTTTGTTCTTCCGTAAGCCCTGCTTAATGAATAAATCTGGAGCTTAACTTGGAAATCAATTTAAAAAAAAAACATATTCTGCATATCGTAATTGCAGTCATAACTGATTAAACAAAAACATACTGGCACTTTGTTACATCAGTTTACCTGATTTTATTTAATGTGTCACCATATATGAAAGACATGTACAGTATGTGTAATAAATAAATAAATAAATAAATAAATGAGATTTTATTGTCATTCAACCTTGCAGCAATAGACGTCACCTTACAAATTGTACAAAACATATATATACACTATATTACATTAGAAATATATAAAAATAGATAAAGGAAAAAAAAAGATGTTCATTAATTACTACCAAGTAATGTTTGCACATTCAAAAAATTCAAAGAATTCGTCAATAGAATAAAATGGGTTAACGACTAGCCAGTTGTATATCCTTGTCTTAAATACATTGAGTGGGACCTCCATCCATTCCAGGGGAAGTTTATTGAACACTTTTACACCAATTACCTCATAACTATTTAGTGACTTGGATAATCTACAAAAAGGTGTATTAATTTTCCTATTATATCTGGTACCATATGAGTGTATGTCTTGTCTGAGTAGGTAATCTGATGAAAGAACAGTCACTGTCACGTGTCACAGCATTGAACCAGCTTTGGAGATCATACATATCTTGGATCAAGTATAGTCCTGAATATAACACTTATGTACAAACAATAAAATCAGGTAAACTGATATAACAAAGTGCCAGTATGTTTTTGTTGAATCAATTATAATTGCAATTATGATATGCAGAAAATAAGTTTTTCTAATCAGATTAAAATCGACCAGCGTCAGCAGAACTACAGATTTGTGATACCTTGACAATCACGCACTCACATGAAAATAAAATTAAAAAAATCCATGTCAAATCGGCCGGCTCCGGGATTTGATACGGGGACCACCTGAATACGAGTCCAAGACGTTACCATCTGGCCAACTCAGTCAGTTTGATGATGTCATTTGATAAGCATATGTGAAGGAATAGTGTTAACTGTCAAATTATACCGGTAGACAAAAATAAAAAACATGTGACCTTTAATTAGTCGCTACTCTGGTACCGGTCAACTGATTAGGTCCAAAACTAATAGGCTTCTTGCCACGGACGTTATAAATGCTTATACCAAGTTTCATGAAAATCTGATAAAGCATATTTGAGTCATGGGGCCTTTTGTTATATAATACCATAAAAATGCACTAATTGGGCATTATTCCGGTACCGGCAAACCGATTTGGTCCAATATCAACAGACGTCTTCCCATGGACATTATAAATGTGTACACCAAGTTTCATGAAAATCCGATAAAGCATATTTGAGTTATGGCGCTTTTAAATAAAAACACTAAATTAGGTTTGACGCCGGTACCGGTGAACAGATTTGGTTCAATATCAATAGGGTTCTTCCCATGGACATTATAAATGCGTATACCAAGTTTATGAAAATCCGATAAAGCGTTTTGAGTTATGGCGCGTACAGACACACGGACAGACAGACCGTCAGACAGATGGACAGACATTTCCGTCCCCCACACACATTCTCATAAAGTACCATACTGGCACTTAATAAGTTAATCAGAAATACTATTAAAATTACTTAAAACTGTTGAAAAACATAAATCTCATATAACATCCCCATTATAATACAGTATTAATGTTTTATATATTTATGATTATAGACATGAAGCAGACTTACCCAAATATTTAGAATGAAAATGGAATCACCCAATATGCATAAGGTTATATGAATTTAAGACCTCTGAGACGGATACACATCAATTGTACACATCAATTCTATCTTTATGCTGCAATTTAGACTATGATATGCTCACAGGATTTCTTACACCTATTACCAGAAGATGCTAAATTTAAAATTAAAGTCTATTTTCGAGAGTTGGGGTTGCGACCAACCTCAGAACTATTGCATCTGACTTGTATATAAGAGGACTCATTTTTCAAGAGTATATATAATTTAACCCATGAAAAACAACTGCAGAATAGCCAGAGACAGAATGTCACATGCAGCAGCATTAATGCAAATAAATCTAATATCAAGCCAAGAGGAAAGGGATACAACAATTCTTGAGCATATGCTATTGTTGAACAGGAACATCTGCAATGAGTCATGGTTACCATTGGCAATGTAGTCATGGTTACCATTGTAGTGGTGCTGTAGTGCTTGCTTGTTTTTCCAAATCGCAATGCTAATGTCAGGTCCCACCTCTCGAAAATCATAGGATAGATAATGAACGTAACACTAAACATAGCTACTTTAATGCAAATGATGCGTATAATAACTTTCATTATTTTGTTTGGCACAAATTTCTCAAGATTTCAAAATTAATGATTTTTTCCTATATGAAAGTGGAAAAATGTTTGAGGGGTATGTGTACCCCCAGGAAAAGCACTGCTTATAATGTATAATACGGTATGTTTTTAGATTAGGTTAGGTATTTATTATTTTATGTACTGAGCACAGGTGGAAATCCTATTTTAACAAACATATTAACTCCCCATGTTTCAGGCCTGATGTTCTAAGTCCAAGCTTAATGGTTCAAACATATAGAAATGGAATTAAGGCCGGTATTCATAATTGGAGACTTAAGAACGACTTTATAAAGCTGAGCTTATTGGACAAGTCGACTTACATGTTTTTCGTATTCATAGTCTTCTTTAAAGTTGTACTTTGTTAAGTCTGACTTCATAAAGCTCTACTTGTTCTACATATTGAAGTCGAACTCGATAATATGAAAAATCGCTCTTTCACTGCCAACAACAATTGAATCAGTGAATCGTACTTCAGATTTTTTCAGTTTTTGTGTAATGCAAAGCCATCTGGCTGCGTATTTCACCGTCTTGATACACAAATACACATGGTGGTGTGCATTGTAAACAAAGAATTTTATTCATCCATACATATTATGCAACGTGTAAGTAAGCTTTTCAATAGTTTCTTGAGAATATTCTGTGTATATATATTAGCTTTCACATCGTTCAGAAGTACAATTATGTGTTTATTTCGATATTTATTATTATCATCTAAAGATTAAAAATAGCCTAGGAAGCTTTGGGCTGATGTGAAATGCCAGTAGAGAGAAATGCTAATGAAAGAACGCCCATTGATATTTCCAAAATTGTATTTTTCTTCACATGGAACCTCTTTTTAAATTCATGTCACTGTACAATTTAGATGGATTCATTATGCTTCGCAAATAATGCTTTGGGGCACAATTTTCTTCTTAATACCTCGCCCTGACCCTCAAAATAACTGTGCATGGTTCTGGCTTAAACAGAAATAAGTCAGGGGGACCCTTGACTTGATAAAGTAAGACTTAATTCAACAAATAAGTCGTACTTGAGTGACTATGAATAACAATAAGCTCGACTTTGTGAAGTCTCGATTTATAAAGTAACCATGTCTTCAGTATGACTTGTTTGTGCTAGAAATTCAACTTAAGACTAGATTAAAGTTTGATTTGGATATAAGTACGACTTATTGCGACTATGAATACCGGCCTAAGAGTCTTATATGAGGACATGGGTACATAAACACCGATCAGCTGGCGACGAGTCAAGCCTGCTGAAAACAGTGACATGGGTGAAGACATTTTTAAGAAAATGTACCCAGAAACTTGTAACTATAATAGATTTTTTTTAAAAATAAAACTGTAATATATATTAAAATGTAATGCAATATAATTAAATAAAAAGTAACCTTATTCAAAAGACTTTATAATTATTATTAGAGAATTTTAAACCAAATGTCATATGGTTTGAAACGTTTTCATAGCATTTTTACAAGTTGATTTTAAATAAATTAGCATATAGAATTTTTAGCTTTCCCTCAATGGATAATTTGCCACGACACTTCTGGTTATCATCTGCTCCTAACATTCTTTTAAATGAATGTGTTATTTGAGCAATCCCTACTGCCCATTTTTTTTAAAATTAGATATTATGTTCTATGATACCTTCTGGGATAAATGCATCTATTTTATGAAGAAACACCTCATATTCAGTACTTCTCAGTGTGTATAGCATTCCTAAAATTGATTTGAGAAATCCCTCAAGTATGGGACATGAGGTTTTCTGAAATACGAAATTCCAAACAATTATTTTTGTAATGTATTTTATACAATAAAGTTACCAAAATATTGAAAAAAATCATTAGAAATTGCTGTCACAAAGATAAAGGGACCAAAATTGAATATCTTAACAAATCTTTGAGTAGAACAGGAAACATGCAGACATCTGCACTAGTATAGGCTAAATATGTATTGCATTGTAATTACAATAATGCAATAGCTACAATGCACAGTGCTTTGCATATACTGTATGACAGTCAATCTATTAATAGACACCACATTTCAAAGATAATATTCTGCTTATGAGCAAAAATAAATAATTTAAAAAAGTGATCGTCTAGTTATATGGAATGCTGAGAAATTGGAAGTCAAGTTAGCGGAATTCTACTGTATTAACGATACTTAATAAAGTGTTTAATGCCCTTTGGACTGTCTTAAAATGTCAAGTGATTTATCATGATTCATAACATGTAGGCATGTATCCACCTGTTAGCTCATCACATGGAGTTCACTAAGTTACTTTGTCTGTTTCATAGTTCTATGCTCCTTAAAGACAGATGCCACAGTAGTCATAACACAAAAACAATTTTCTTCATAATAAATTACCATACTGTCGTCTACATAGAATATTACAATTTAAATTAGGGGTATACAGAGTATCGTTGTAGAAGCACAGGAAAAATCTTCAAAATATCAACATCTCCAACAACAAAACGGCCTAGTCGTAAAGGTAATAGAGCAACATCTGCAAGTACAAGAATGGACTTTGGCATTTGAAACTTAGCTGAATGTGGGGAGAAGGTTTCTCCCCTTGAAACATGTTCTAGATAATGAACCAATATTAATGAAGTAGTGTGTGTTTCTAATTATTTACTTATTAAAAAATAATGCAGTTAAGCTGCGCCCAAAGCTCAATGAGGGACAACTGATAAGGCAAGGCAACAGGTTGTCATGTTGAAACCTACCCTCAAATTTTGCACATCAATAGGTCTTCATTTCATATAGACACATGCCAAAAATTAGCTGCTCATATAAAATTTTAGCGAGTGAAAATTAATTGCAAATCTTGTAAATTAGAACTATTGAGTAGCCTCTTACAGCTGTCGGCGGGAGAAGCTGGTGGCCTTCCCTTCCCTGTGCTGTCGCAGTGTTCCCGAATCCCATGTCAGATATACGCCTATGTATATTTGCAGTATCTCTCCTTTTCCTTATCGTTATGGGATGGAATAGTATTATATTAATGAAAAATATCCTCCTCGGATACACATGTTTGTATTCGGTAGTTGTAGTGAAGTAATTAGTACCTGCTTAAATGTTTAGGATTAGCTAAGAGAATCTCATGTGCTGTTTACATTAGTTCATTTTTTTAATTACTTTTTAATTACTTATTACATAGTATGTTAGTCCAAGTTCTTAACACTTAAATATTTTTTTCTGGACAATAAATGCCAACATTGAGAATACGTTGATTGAAGCACTGGTATTGCGGTTCACTTGCATGGGAAATATCTTCAAATATCACACAAATTGAGTGATCACACTTCTATAACACCTACACACACTAACAGACATAAGCAACCCCTCAATGTTTTTGCAGATTATACAGTTTTAAAATGTGCAAATGATAAGAACAGAAGATTATATAAAATTATCTAGTGAAACACATTCCACAAGTAAAAAGCCAGCTCCTTCCCTCTATTGCACACCCCGACCCTGCTATCATGTGAACCCAGCATGCAGGCTACTCAAGCGAGCTCTACAAGTGGCCCGTGTTGTTAACTTATGGAACATAAACACGTTTTCACCATGAGCAGCTAATTGTTTTTGCTGTGTCCATCTATAATGAAGACCTATTGATGTGCAAGGTTTGAGGGTACGTTTCGACACGACAACCCATACGGTTCCCTTGTGAATGGAATTTTAAAAAAGAAGAAAACTTAAACATGATGTTCTGCTTCCTGACTACAGGACAATGCCAGGTGAAAAGGATTAAAACAAGGATAATTCCAGGAAATGTGCCTGATGTTACCCCCACAACTAAATAATTAGAAGTAATACCAATAACATTATAAATACTGTTTTTATTTTGCCTTTCCTTGCAGTACTTAGTATATCTTTCATTAAACTGATTGTGTATAATACTTCACCACACGTTTGTTTAGTTCATCTGTCAAACTTTATTATTCAAGCAAAATCTCCATTCTTTGCTTTAATTTATGTTAATTTTTACTTTTGCAATTAGTTTTTAAAAACACTTTATATATCAATGTCTTAACCCATTAGTGCATAGCATTGAAAAAAAAAGTGAATTAATTGTATTTAGTTGTATTAAAAACAGGACTGTTTGCTTTATATTCACCACGTGATTTCTTCTGAATGCATCTTACTTTAATTAAGTAATTCTTCTGTATTTGTGATGATTTACTCTAGTGAAATTCATGAAAGTTGAGTCAATAACAAAGTTATAACAAAGAACTAGTTATCAACAAAATAATAATATTTGAAAAGCAGAAACTAATAGAACATAATAGCACTTTGAGCAACAACAAAGATGACACTTGTAACAGTATTTTTGGGAGCTCTACCTAAATTACAATAGAGTTATTGATATTCTTATGATTTAAGTAATTTAATAGATAAAGCAATCGAACTGGGATTCACACGTTATGTGGACTTATGACTTATATGCGTTAAAACCATTAAGGAGTTTCAATGGCCTGGTCCTTGGGTATTGTACGCCTTTTTCTAAAGAAGCGCTATGTAACATGATGTATTGGCTCATAAAGAACTTTCTAAAAACCCTTCGCTTCTCAAAATGAAGCCACGCTAGCTATTAAGATTCTAAGATTTTTCAGGCGTGTGATGCTATTTTTTAGCCTATCAGTAATCTCCTTACATGCTTTTAGGAAAAGGGCGCGAACCTAATTGCCACTTTTGGACTATTTTCTCCACAGTGTAGGAATATCAAAATTACATATAAATAGAAAGACTACTTTTTCTCCCCCCGACTTTGTGCCAGTGTGACGTGGATCGTGGGCGCATCAACCCGCGATAGTAAATATTACCGAGTTCGCGCCAAGGTAGAGCCGTATAACGTGTGATTCCCTGTGTTAGTTACGACTTTTCTTTAATTAACAGGAAAGAGTTGATTTATGGTAATCTTATATTGCAAGTGTTTTGTATTGTGGACACCGCATAATCATACCACCACATTTGTCCGAAATAAAATAAAATAAGTAGACAGTGAAAAGAAGGTATTTCTGGTGCTAAACGTGACCTCCCCCATATCCTCTGTAAGCAAGAGTTGCATGCAAATTCTCCGACTGAAGCCAAGCTGGACCGGGACGTCGGTGGACTTCTGTGGCACGACATCAATACGGTAGGACACAGGTATGCTTATAGCAATTCTTAGTGAAATCGTTAATCAACATTTAATACCCACTGAAATACCCTGAGAGACAAATTAGTGAACCTGATTTAATTGTGCCTGGAGCCACTTACGCTCGCACACTATATTCAAGAGGTTCACTTTCCACCCTAAACTCCATGACAAAATCAGTCAAGTTTTCAAAGATGTTAACATCAGATTGGCTCCAATTAACAAATGCAGCATAAAAACTCTACTTAATTCGGAACAGGGAGATAAAATTCCCCCCAACAAGAATTCAGGCATTTATTAGTTAAAATGCAAAGACTGTGGAAAATTTTATATTGGTAAGACAAAAATAAATTTGACTGTAAGGAACAAGGAACACTTAAGGAATATAAGGTACAAACAATTGGAAAAATCTGCGGTTACCCATCACCATTGGACCAATGACAAGAGTTTGAGGATGACATAAAATTATTAAAAGTTGTGCATAAACTGGTTGATCTGACTATATGGAAAAAAATCTTCATCCAAAGAAATAAGAATAATTTAGTAAATTTTGACACGCCTAAGGAAATTGACTTATCTCCAGAATGATCCACCCTACAGAGAGATCTATCAGCCAAACAACGGGCCTGGCAGTGGACCTCATCTGAGGATGCAAGCAAGTCACTTGTAAAATGTGTTATGTGTAAGTGAACACTTAAAAGTGAAGTTGAGCGATAAAATAAGGTTTTTATAAAGTGATATTAATTTTTTAACCAAAGCGAAGTAAATCAATTTTTTCTAAATAACACCTGTAAATAAAGCTGAATTTCACAATGGCACAACAGTGTACACAGATTAAACTTTATAATGACATATAAGTAATGTAGTTTGTATATTATAACACTGTTTATATAACATTTAATGAATTCTTAGAAATTCTAGACATGAACATAACAATGATGGCAAGTTGGACTGTAAGACAAGACTTTTTTCCCAAAATCGTCACACGAAAAACACGGGATCGTCTTACTTTGGTAGTTGATGTCAATGTTTTTACATTGTGTAACAGCTTACACCTAACGTTAAAATCACTACATTCTCACTGCAGTTTTAATTTTAAATTTAGTTGCATTTATGTCATTGTTACATTAGCATTTAAATTTTGTGATGATACCGAAAACACAAAAATTGAAGCAGATGAGAATTAAACAGAAATGCTGGTGGTTAACATGTAATGTAAGTATGTTAAATTCTTGGGTACTATATCAGAAGCAAAACTGAAAGAAACCAAGAAGCTATGAAGAATGGGCAACCCACACATCAAGAAAGAAGTACATACTATGATCAAAGAGTGTTTAGATAGAATAGAAATTCTGACTAGTCCGGTATGGAACTTCCCTGCTCAGTATATAAGCATGATGGAAGCTACAGAAAGGGGAGCAAAGGGGAAAATGTTGATGTCATTCATACCCTCCCTCAGTCAGATTCAGTCTTGTCGGGTAGTGAGTGCAATGCTTCCAATCAATTTGTATCACAAAATTACTCTTCTGCAGTTACAGGAACCGCCAATGAGTTTACAAACCAGCCTGCTGCTCAGTTTTTCTTGTGGTAGGCGGTAAAATGAGTGGAGCAGGTAAAGACAGCCCCCTACTGATGATGGTTGAAATAGACCATTTCTGTAATATGTAAACTATGTTTATGTGACCATATCAACCGAGTTGAAGATGAAAAGCTTTGAAATATGGCAGAAAAATGGCAGGAAACTGAAAAGGGACAGGTATGCAGATCATTCTTCCCTAGAGTAGAGTTGAGAAAGAAGAAGAAAGTCCTGATCACACAGGAGTTCATGGCAGTTGTCACCGGCCATGGGATAACTAAAGCTTACCTGCACAGATTTAGAATCATAGACGATCCAATGTGTCCCTGCAACTCAGGTGAGCAAACATCGGAACACTTAATCTATGAGTGCCGATTGTTATCTAGACAAAGAAATATCCTGAAGCATCAAGTAACAACAGAAGGAGGATCATGGCCTAGGAATAATAGTGACCTCATAGAGAAACTCTTAAAAGCATTCCTGAAATTCATTAAAAATATAGATTTCAACAAACTTCAGTAGATATATCAGAGACCTGGATGATTTATCTATATTAGTTATATATCAAAATTAATTTGGCATTGTAACAAATTATTGCCCAAATTCATAAAACTGTGACTAAATTAATGTTGTAAAAGAAAATATATCATGTAGTATTACTTTGTAATGGAGCATGAGCTTTATAAAGAATTAAAAAAAAAAAAAAAAAAAAAAATGTGACCATACAAAAGATGTATGAAAGAAAGGTCTCTAGAGAAAGTTATTAAGGTATACCACATCCTCAAGTGAAGTGAATACAATCAGATAAATATGTAAGTGTTTTGACTACATCGTTCGGTATTTCGTCTGTTTGTCTGTAAATTTATTTGTTACGCATTCATGACCAAATATTGTGGGTGCCACTTGTTAAAGACTTTTTTTTTCCCCCATGAACTGCCTCTACCTTCTGCCACTCCTAAAATGTGGGTAAAATTATGTATTTTAAATATATGACCTTGGCTTATGGCATGTTGTAATTGTCCTTCATGTGTTAATAAAGGAATGTAAATGACGAATGATCCACTTTTTAGTCTCTCATATTTTGCAGTAGATCTTCTGTAATTAACCATTTTATTAAATAGCTCAACTACAACCTTACTTTGCATCTTAAAAACACATTTTTGTAGAAATTACTCTTTTGGGTTCCTATAACTTTATGCACTAATGGGTTCAAGAGAATATATAGTACTTCTGAAGGCACATTATCAGAAGAGTAGAAATTGAAATGCCACCGGTTCATTATGTCACAAGCAAGTTGACTAGTAATGTTTTTGATCCTTTTCCCACAATTCCTCCAGAATGACATCAATATCTGAAGACTGGAAACGCTCCATAAAAGACTGAATCAGACCTTCGTGTGTAGCATCATATGTCTTCACTGTTACGTCATCACCTATGGAGGGAAAAAAGTTAATTATTTCAGTTCTTCTTCAAATATTACACACTCTTGTTAGCAGGTAGGCTATCACAAGCATTTGGCTCACAACTGCTATGTGACCCTCATTCTTCATTGGAGTCATTATCAGCTTCTCTATTAATCCAATAGGCTAGACCAGCGGTAATCACTAGAAATTAAACTAGAGCCACATAACTTATTGGGAACAATATTTTTTGGAGAGCTCTCAAAATGAGTAACATTCATATTTACTAATTTGTACACCCATTCATTATTAATTCATTCTGTTTACATTAACAATTAATGATTTAAATTATTATTAATATTATTATTATTCCAACTACTACTACTTATTATAGCTACACATACCTGTCTATTACTGCATAATAATAATAATAATAATAATGTACAGTTAGTCAAATAAAAAATGTCGGGCGGTATTTAATAAAGTATCACGAACAAGCATATGCGCATGTACAGGAAGACTTAAGGTTAAGTTCACACCTGCCTCTTGTCTGTCCATGTATTTTCTTGATTATTTTGTTCCAAAATGAACATATATAGAAGGCTGTGGCTATATGCCTCACATCCGCCATATTCTTGGTTGCAAATTCTTATAATAATAATAATGAATAAATTCGCGAGGAATATGTTTATTCAAGGAGCCTTTTTTAAAGATTTTATTTTATAATACCGGTACTTGTGGTGGCAAGTCAATAACTTTGGCTTTATCGTATTTTCAAGCTTGGATATTACAATCTCATCAGAATTATGTAGGCTATTTTCATCAGTTCGCAATAGCTTAATGGTCAAGACATCGGAACTGAACGTGTGGGGTCAGAGTTCGATCCTCAGTAAGTTCTTGTATATTTTTTTATTTTTGTTTATTTTTTCAAACGCGGCAATGACTGGAATAACATAGTAATTACTTCTGATGAATTATCATTTTCGGTGTCGAATTTTGGACACACACAAACGAAAGCAAGGAAGAAAGTATGATTTTACAACAAATGCGTATCTTTGGCATAAAATAATAAGAAACGTACTGAAAATAGAAGATAACACAATGAAACATAATAATGAACTTAAATAAGAATAAAGCAAAGCAAAATGAATTATGACAATATACAGTGAGTCTCAGACAGATTGGTGCCGCTTGTCGCGCGCCGTGTTTATCTTGTGATGACTCAACACTACCCGCGTCGCGGCCAGCTGTGTCCCCGCAGATAAGTAAACAATTCCTGCATAGCCTGCAGTTGAGCATTGTTCTCGTGTTGTACAGACGTGAAAGTGTTATTCGGTAGTTGTCACAACTAAAAGAAAACATTAGGATAGAGATAAACTCAATAATAACGGAAGAATAATTAATGCGTATTAATCGGAATTTCCTATCACGTTGCCAAAAATGTGTGGATGTAGGAGGAGGACACTTCCAGCATCTCCTGTAATAAGGTAGGTGCCTATTTTCGTTATTTTCAAACTTATTTCATTTATTTTCATTGTCACGCACGGACAAGTCAGTCAACTGCCGGGGAGTTCCTTTGCCGCATACCGGGGATAGGAGCGTCATCTGGGGGGAACCCAACGCTCGGCGCGGCGGAACCAATCTGACTGAGACTCACTGTATTAAGTTGAATATCGTGTGTTGCGCTTTCCGCGTTGTTCATTTTTCCCTCCTGTCGCATGGCCTCATATGTTTCGAGAATGACCTGTATTTTATGTTTTTTATAGGAAACTTGTTAACTAATGGGTTAAAACTTTAATTTTAACTGCATACGAGTCCCGACATTTTTTATTTGACCGACTGTACTATAAGATGACCCCCAAACTATGAATAGCCGATGAAGTTATGTTTATGAAACAACTTCAAAAAGTTTTGTTTTTGTTTCAGTTTTCAGGATAATTGCGAGATACGAGGCAAACATGTTGCCAACCATCACATTATTCAAGTCCATAGGGTGGGTAGTAGACGTTAGGGCAAAATAACTAGTTAGTTAAAAGACTGTTGGCTACCCTTACTGGAACAAAGTTTCCTCAATCTTTTTTTCAAAATGGCATCACTGAGCACAGCTGCACTACAATGGAAGCTATATTCCTTGTGCTTCAAAGCAAGCCGCATGTTGAAGCCCAAAGCTGGTGTATACTTGTTACGTTGACAATTTTTAAATTGAATCCGTGTGCTTTACTAGTTGTGAATTGTAGTTTAATGCAACATTATTACAGGAGATATTTTCAAAATTAATTCTGTGGGTTCATTATCTTTCAAAGCGAAACTTCAAATTAAAAGTTTAGGAAGAGCAACTCCTGAATTACAGAAGGCCATAGAGAAAATATTTCTTCCTGCCCTGCTCAGAGAAATGTACAGTAGCATGGATTAGTCTATATCGGAATACTGTCATTTGAAGGGATGATAATTTATTTGTACACCAGTTTTCAGGGCAGCCACATTGTGTATCCAGCTACGACTGTCACGACTGGTGGGAGGGGAAGATGCCTTGCCTCTCTTAATTCAACTCCCATTTCTAAATCATCTTCCTCTGAATTGTTTCTCCAGTGCTAGGATGAATTTTTTTTTACTGTAACGATTATTCAAGGGAAAAGAAGGTAATACCTATTCAAGGCGTTTTCACAACTTTGTTTATAAGAAGTATTGATGTATGTGCGGGTGTGAAATTAGAAGTTCTCTCTTTTGTTTGGTGGCAGTGACTCTTGGTCAAGATCTAGGCCATTTAAATGAATATGCAAACAATTTTATGAACCTATTTTTTACCTTGCAGCACAATAGCTCAAAATTTCAAAAGCTGCCACTGCGTACCAGTATCTAGGGAAAATGAAAAAAACAAAAAAGTTTTATTTCGTGGATTATGGCGTTTGTGGTTTTATCTATGAAATTTGCATTATTTTGCAGCTTACATTTGCCCTCAAATGCGACTTAACATCTTAATATATCAAGATAATATAGTCTTGACATTGGAATACATCATTTTTAAATGGTTTTAATTCACGTAAATTTCAGTCTAATTTCTTTTGTATCTGTCCTATAACACGACCCTGGATTTTCAGGGCCTTTTTTTTTTATGATTCAACTATCGTCTTATGTGTGGAAATATTGGTAATTTGTTTTTGTTATACACTTTATACTGAGATTTCACTGTATTATCATAAGCTAAATTTAACTGGATACAATGACGTTAAGAGGTGTCATGCAATTACTGTATTCTGTATTATTTTTACACAAACTTAACATGAACTTAACATGAAGACACATAAGAATATTTTAGGAGAAAAATTCCTTAGACACTAGGATTCCAACCCATGATCTTTGGCTTTCTGTGCTGAGCCAGCCGTTTGATTCATAGCGCCAGATGGAATCTCTCTCCTATGAATGAGAGAGTATACAGTCATATACAGTATTATGAGGCACACTAATTCAGTGATTTTGTGACAGGGTTTATTGTGCAGTAACATTTAAGATGTAGATATATATTCATGAAACTAAAGAATATTGTTTCTGTTCAACAATACATGAGTTTCTGTTCAACAATACATGAGAACATTTTAGGAGATGAACTCTGGCTAGCTCAGCTGGGAGAAAATCAGCATGGAAAGCCAAGGCTTGAATACTGGTGCCAAAGGAATTTTTCTCCTAAGACATTCTCATGTAATGTTCAAACTGTATATTTCAGCAGATAAGACAAGGTATACATTTTCTTCGTTTTATAGTTTTAGCATATATCTGTCCTATAAGATGACCCCCAGACTATCAATGGCCTATGAATTTATGTTTACAAAACTACTTCAAAAAGTTTTGTTTTTGTTTCAGTTTTCTGGTTGATTGCAAAAATTTTGCCAGCCATCGCACCATTAGGTCTATAATCGGTAGGGTGTATAGTAGAAGTTAGGGCAGAATATCTACAGTTAGTTAAAAAAAAACTGTTGGCTACCCTTACTAGAACAAAGATTCTTCAATCTCCCCCCCCCCCCAAAAAAAAAGACGTGACCGAGCACATGACATCACTGAGCACAGTCCACACAGTTGCAAGCACATTGTGTGAGAGTCATGTGATACACATACCAGTATACAGGGAAAAATGAAAAAAAATACCAAAAATAGCTTTTACTTTGCGGACTATGGCATTTATGGTTTTATTTACAAAATTTGCGTTATTTCAGAGCTTACATTTACCCAACTTTTTAATGTATCAAAATAGCGTAATATAAACTTGACAAAGAATACATCACTTTATAATGATTTTAATTCATATAAATTTCAGTCTAATTTTTATTTGTATCTGATTCTACAAGATGACCCCGGATTTTTGGGGCCTTTTTTGATGAATCAACCTTGTCTTATCTGCAGAAATATACGGTAATTTTTTACACACACACATTACAAAAAAATAATAATAATAAAAATAAACAAATAAATGAATTTAAAATATTCAAACACATGCACATGGTCAGACTGATCTATAAAGACCATAAATCTATTCAAATTTAAATCAAAATCTCTAACCAAATTTTTTTTCTGATTAAATGAGATCTCTTTACACTATACGATGGTAAGGAAAAAGTAATAATGCTTGGATGTGATAATAAGTATAAATAATCTACTTATGACATACCTTTGAGAAAGGTGTTTGCCTGAACAAACATCTTACGAGGTTGTTTGTTTGCCATTACAATATCTCTCCACTTTCCCCAGGGATGTGGTCCATCAAGAGGCACCTCGGATAATTTATCATACATTTCAGTTGCTGCTGTGATATCTCCAGTTGATTTGTAGACCTGCAGTTTAAGCAGGAAATCTCCAACTGCTTTCTTTCCTATCGTCTTCAGTTTTGATCTGTCGACTTTCATTAATAAATCTTTTCCATCACTTGTTTCATTGATAGTTATCAAATCCCCTCCGGCTTCTAAGATAACACGAAGGATCACATATCGTGCTTGTGAATGTGCCTACATAAATAAAACCAAAGGATTTTGTAGTAGACAGTAGACAGAACTTTGCATGAACTCATGAAAATAACACAAATGCAGCACATGGTTAGACTAGAGGCAGCAAGTAAAGCATAATACAGTCAACAGTCTTGTTTACTCAACATAGATGTCAAGATTGTAATGTCAAAAACTGTAAATCTGAAATATTTTAATTATAAACACTATTATATGCGGGAATCACAGTGAAGTAATCAAATTACAAAAAAGATTGCTATGGAGCACTCAACTTCACTAATTTACATGTACTTACACATGACGCGTTTCACAAGCATCTTGCTTGTATCCTCAAATGAGGTCCACTGAACCTCATTTGAGGATACAAGCAAGATGCTTGTGAAACGCGTCATGTGTAAGTACATGTAAATTAGTGAAGTTGAGTGCTCCATAGCAATCTTTTTTGTAATATTTTAATTATATTTTCAAATCCATTAAAATCCAACTTGGATTAACACTGAAAAACAACATATTACAAACAATAATGATTAAAAATCTTTAAACTATACTGCACTTATTGGGGTATGACATTTTTGTTAATTGAAGAGTTAGGTAGATAATCCAAAAGAAAGAAATACAACTTGAAAAACTGCAAAACATATTGTTGCTATTGCAGTGAGTGTCAATAGAAGCCAGGACAAGTTTATTATCAGTCAAACTTGCGTTTAACCAAACATAATTTAACTGAACATTTTTGTCAAATTTCTCTATTTTCAGACATAAATCATAATTCCTTTAAATGAATTGATAAGTGGACTCATTTTTAAACATACAGTGTATAATGTACAAATTTAGAACAAATTTCATTCTTTTTTTAAAACCCTTTCACTGCTATAACAAATTATTCACTCTGTGAATCTGTGGAGCTCAATTAATTTGTGAATTTCTTTTGCAACCAATCCACTTATACAGAATATAAAAATATCATATAACCTGGCTTTGGAACAAGGAAAACAAGTCTTTTTTGTTGGACCCCTTCTCATCAACAAATACCTGGCAATGAGAGAGCAGACGAGGCTGCCAAATCCACCGTCCTAAATCTTTCATGTTTCCACAGATATTCTTATAATCCATTCAGACTTTTCTGTACACATCTGTACCGATATCAATTCAGCATAGAAAACACAATGATCTCAACGACAAGGAACCAAGCTTCACTCAGTAAGAAGATCCTCCACTGCTGCTTGCTGCTTTAAAGGCCTAAACCGTAGACACCAAGTCCGAATAACCCGTCTGAGAATTGGACACACTAAAATGACCCACTCCTATCTAATTACAAGAGATAATGAACCTCAATGTACAACTTGTAATTCTCCATTGTCAGTGTCACATATGCTCACAAAATGCTGTCATTTTGATCACATCAGGAAAAATTACAAGATACCAGACAACTTATAAGTTCTCAATAATGTAAAAATGTTCAAAAATGTTATATTATATTTAAAAGATATCCATGTTTATAGTAAAATTTAAATGTTATATCTTCTTTTGTAAAACTATGACATTATCATTGTTCTAATATTTATTACTGGTTAATATATGTAATGTAATATGTAATGTTATTATATGTACAGTCGCGATTAGACTCCCATGAGTCAAAGCGACAAAAAATAAATCGTTAAAAAATAAAAAATAAAAAAAAGAGCACAGAACATATTTCTTGAAGTAGAGAGTGATTTATGCAAGCCTGCATGACTACACAATGCAGCAGCATTATAATGCATTTCAATGCTTAATGCAATATATTGCCTGAAATATTTAGCTACAGATGGTAGCTCTAGATAGAGAACAGAGAATTGATGGTGTCAGGATGTAGACAACAGATGACACTATAAGCTCACACACTTTGAATGGCCCTCAAGGAGAATTTCTTTCGTCCATAGACATGCATATGCAAGCTGAAACATATATACTGATGTGGCAGTGAAAGGGTTAACTATTCAATGAAGTATTTTCCCAATTCACCCACATTACTGTATTGGTCTGAATGAAATAGTTTCCTTTCTTTAAAATGTAGTTACAGAAGCTGTAGGCCTACTCATCTAATATGTGCAGCCTAATATTTAAAAGAATACTTTTTGTGATTTCTGTTTGTTTATTGTGGTTATTTGATGGTGGGTGTATACTGCTATTCTTGCCAGTGTGTTGGAATTTAAGCCTGCAGGATTTCTGTTTCCTACAAACCTATGCAAACATATTACCCAATGACCTGGAGTGGGATGAAACCCACAAAGTTGGGAATAGGAAGTTACAGCCTTACTATTTCACTATGGCCAAATTGTGTTTTTGCATTGTTCTCCAACTCTACCAGCTTGTGCACAACACAAAGTGGTGACACTATTTGGGCGGTATTTTCCCCCTTATTTTGATTACATTTAAATTCAGTTTTTTTTTTCATGTCATTACTTTTAAATTATTAGTAATATATTTTCTTATGCAAATTATAATTTATAATAGTAATACAAAGCTTATAATGCTTATCACAGCAAATTCACGTTGATTCACAATAATAAAAGCTGTTTGTAGGGATTTCCCAAAACTGGAAGTTGGATTATAACTATTCTAATTTGAAGGTACAGAAGCTACAAGTGTTTGAAGGTCTGCGAAGTCTGTAAACCAATTAGATTTGAAATGCTCAATAAAAACTACTAAATAAACCATTTTCATTAATGATGAATATCTGGAATATTTCTTGCAAGAAGTGACAGAAATTTGAATTTCTGATAAAAAGAGAGATAACCAACTGACCAGATATGTCAGTCAGCTGGAGAATTTAATGTTGTACCGGCACGTTGCCAGTAGGTCAATGGTACAGCAGTGGCACGGAAAGCCGAAGATCCTGGTTCAAATCTCAGCTATGGCACTGAATTTTTCAGTCTGGCTCAACCTTTCCACCTTAGCCTACACATGGCCAGTGTGAAATAATTATCATTCCTGAGAGATAACTCCTTCCCTAATTCTAAGTATCTCAGTCTGCACTTAACTAGTTGTTAGTCCTTGCTATGCCTTATCTGTACCTGCAGTAGAAGGAATCGTGCCACACTTATGCATTAAGTAAACTGAATTCAGCATAAATACCTCAAGTGCACGGCACTAATTTCTTTTAGCAACAGCAATAATCTATATAGCAATATTTGTGTGTACGTGTGTGTATATATATATATACATACATATAATACATACATAAGGGGTGGGTCTCTGTCCCCACAGCACGCCGCATTCTCAGGTTGGGGATAGATATGGATAGTAGCTGCAAATATATGCAGTTGCAGACAGAAAACAAGAGGTGGTCTTCCAGCTTGGGGTTTGGCATTAGCTTAACAACTTCTCACATATATATTTAAAAAAATTAAGAAATTCTTACATGATTTATGGATCCTGTCAGTGTAAGATTCTCCAAACGGGGACTAGAGATAACCGCATAATGACAAGCTTCATAACCTGTATTCTTCACAAAATATAATAAGGGTAATTAAATCACATGAAATTGGCTGGACATGTTTTGCGCATGGGGGAGGAAAGACATATCTAAAAAATACTGACTAACAGACCTGAAGGAAAGAGGCCACTTGGAAGACCTAGATGTAGGTGAGAGGACAATATTGGAATAGATTTAAGGGAAGTAGGATTTGCGAGGGACGGTTGGAGTTAGCACAGAATAGGATTAAATGGCAGGCTCAGGTAAGTGTGGCAATGAACCTCCGGGTTTCATAAAATAGATAGTATTCCTTTTGCTTGCTTAGGAATTTGTGTATTGCCAATGAGTAAGTAAGTAAGTAACAGAAATAATCTACAAAGTGGCATTAATAAGCAATATTTCTATTTGGAAATGAAGCAAGTGCTGAATTTAAAATTCTGAAGTGGTTAGGCCTGTTCATGTGATGATTGGGCTTAACATTGGAATTGATTGTTCCTAAACGAGTTTAACCAGAAATTGGTAACAAGAGGGTGATCAACAGAGAAATTCACAGGACTGCTAGTGAACTGCTGTCTAGCGATGAGCGGAAGGCTGAGCTGGTGGCATAGTGGGGGAAAGACATAGACAGTAAATAAAATTGCATGGTAAGGTAGTGGGGGAACACTAGCTCAGCCTTCAGCTCGCTGCTAGACTGTACAAAATCCAACCCAGCTAGCTCAATAATCTTCTCAATTACCATATGCCTACAGTCCTACCTTTCACCACCACACAAGCTTGAAATGTACACGCTGCAAAAAACATTAGTGTTTCTGAATGTAACAAATGATGCTGAAAAATATAATTTTTCATTATATAAGACAAAAAAATAAAACTTACCTGTAGCCATGCCTTGGTTGATGGTTGATACATCTCCAGAGCCTTCCCCACAGCAGTATATAATAACGACAGCCAGTTGACATACATTACATCTTCTGCCACTTTGCCTTCATACCCAAAGATTCTGCAAGAGAAAAACATTAAGAAAATGATAGTATCTTTTGCAAACAGAAGTCTGTTGATCATTGATCAACTATTCAAAGAATTACTGCTCCTTTTCATGTAACTGGTACTCAGCTGTTCTAGATAAAGAAGATGATATATGAGGAGCGTTGATTCAAAATGCGTTTAGTCCACAAATAATGATTTTTCAGGAATGACGAAAAACTGTTTGTGGCCAAACTATCAAATGAATTGCAATATTTTCTCTGATCAGAATCAGTAATTAATATATAGTTAAATGTATTGGGTGTGTTAAATCATTCTTTTCATTTACATCTTTTATTGATAGTTAAAATTTCGAAAGTAATGGACTTAACGCGTTTTGACCCAACACTATAATAATAATCATTTAAAAAGATGAAAGTTTGTATTTTATTTAAGAATTGCAATCACATCTGATCGCATTAATACAAACTGAACTATTGCCGAAGTACCAAATTGTAAAAATGTAAACAATTTCTGTTTTTTAAGCATGTTAAATCATGGAAAATCCACGATCCTCTTCTTTTATTACTGACCGCTAATGACATCTGTTTCGGCATCTGGTGAATGTCACTTTCATTAGAAGAACACCTGCAACAATAGACGTCGTAAATTTCAACGCACCGCCTTGTTTCACACGTGATCGCGTCTAAAATGTGGACTCAACGTGATTTGCACCGAACCAAGTTCTGGACTGAACGCGTTTTGCATCGAACCCCATATTTCAGGCTCAATTTTAATGGGGAAAGGTTGCGATTTGAAACAAAAACATTATGTATTATCATGCAGAACACCTCAGAGAATGCAAATCCGCAAAAAACTACATTATGATCGGAGGTGGACTTAACGCACTTTGAACCGACACTCCTCATATAGTGTAATTATTGGAAATGATGAAGATGATTTGACATAAATTGACAGTACATTTTTAGGCCTACGAAGTAAACAAATTTTTAAGCTGAAAAAAAATATTTAATCAAAATTGTACTCTGCATCTGATTCAATAGGATCAATAATAAATCTCTGTGGAATTAATATAACACAAATAGGTAACTTTGCATATTTTCTTTCAATAATGAAATATGGAACAATATTTTGAGGAAATTTGGTTGAGAGTACAAACACACTTTTTTTTTTCACAGAAGAAAACCATTTGAACTACAGACTGTTTATACAAAAGAGATTCCTGCAAACCTTTATGTAAGAAATTTGATATATTAACCCTCGCTTCCAAATATATTTTATTTCTAATGACCTTCTATGTGATTAATCAAAGTAAATTTACCAAGAATAATAAAATTCATGAACAGATGCAGTGGTGTTATGTAATTGCAAGGCACAGTTGAGGTGGACTTTGAAGGATTAATTGGGTTGAAGGATTTCTTCGGTAAAAGTACTTACTTCAATTCCCAGTCGGAGTCCATGCTGTTTTACGCGCCTCAACTCCACGGCTGCTGTACTCAGTGGCAGGTGCACGAATCATCTCAGGGTACTATCTTATAGCTAGTTACTATCTTTGAAATAATAACCACACTATAATTCTTTATCTAATGGAATTTATTTATAAACTGGTAGCTTGTAGTTTGTGTTGCTGTGTGTATGTCGTTCACCACTTGAGTTTCACATATCATTACTTACGTGATGGTTGTTTTGTCTTGCTAATCACAAATGAAAGTGACTCATACATGTCCTGTATGTATTGCGAATGTGGCTGTGGAAATCGCCATAGCGTAGGTTTTAGTTGCCGCGAACTTTTCGAAGAGAGCACGACACGACGGTCTGTGCTGTTAGACGATTAGTAGTGGAATGAGCTTCTACAACAGATCTGTTTCGCGCTATAGAATGCTTTTCTCTGATTGGCTATACTCTGGCTTACGTAATGCCTTTTTATTGGCTAAACCAATTCGCGGTTTGGAAATACGAATTTGGTACGTTGTATTTTGAATATGTACGTTTTGTTTACAGTTAACATTTCAAATTTGGAATTACATAATTATAATAATAATAATAATAATAATAATAATAATAATAATCTGAATGAGAATTTTGATACGGAAAATAATAATAATAATTTAGATAACTTGAATAAATATTAATTAACTATAATTTTCTAAATAAATCGAAAGGGTGGAATAATTCCAGTTTCACAGTATTATGACTGATATTTTTAAATGTTACCCCAGTTTTAGATACTGTTATTGGGGAAAATAAAATGGTTATATTTAACTTTGTATTTCATTAATTTGTTGTTTCCTGTTTGGAAGTTTTATTACTGTTTGGTTAGGCCTCTGGATTAAAGTTGTCAAATTAACTTTTCTCAATGGGTTAAGCTCCTCGTAAACAGTAGTAGCAGGGTGTTCGAGAACCTCCTGAATATGTGCCAAGTGCACGTTATAGGAATTTGAATAGATGATCAAATCGTCTATGTAGTGAAAAATATATATATAAATTATTAATAAAAGGAACTGTGAAGTAAACTCGTCAGTAAGCTCTACGATAGAAATCAATGAGGAGAATTTCAGTTGAATAGCTAATTTCCATAAATGACAATCCTAACTTGTGGATAAGAAATCTTCTATTTATCTTACATCTCTGCTTCTATCCTACTCTTTAAGGTGACAGACTTATGTCAGTAGTGGTGAAAAGGTTAATAGCTATTTATGTATCAAGTATGCAAAATAACGCTTTAGCGGATGAATCTAGTATAGCAGCCGAGGCTGAAATACTGGATGAGTCCGCTAAAGTTTTTGCGTACATGGTGCATACAATATTTTTTAGCAAAAGCTATATAAATTATATGAAATAAAACAAAAATACCATATAATTAATTATAATGAGAGTCCCTTGTTTGTAAACAATATTGCATACCAACTAGTATTTATGAAAAGCTTGTAAAATATAAATGATAATACCAAGGAAATTTCAATCAAAGCCAGAAACATTGAATTGGAGCTGCTGCCAGCTACTTCACGGCAGAAGTAGACTATGAGAAGGGATATTACGGCATTTAAATGCTCTTGCATCCATGGTAAGGAATGTTTTTCATGTGAATGAAGATGTGAAAAGTTGTTGGGTTATACTTGTTGTCATATGATGAAGTGGACTACCGTGTTTTGCGAAAAATCCTCGTAAAGTTTCTGATTATCATAAAGAAACATGTTGGCTTAAATTTGTTGTTTTATGATGAATTATATGCATAAATCCATGTTAAAGATGGTGTGACTGGTCAATGCCATCTGGGTTTTGTTTATAGATTGCCATGACGACTTTAAAGGACAAGGCCAATAAAACTGCATTTTGAATGCAGTTTGAATGCACTTTTATACAATTTTAGCGGCCTTGGTTGCTAAAATGCAATTTTTCAACGTATTACCGGTCCGATAAGCAGCTGTTTTAGAGAGCGTGTACTAAAAAGATTTTTAATGTCAGGTTCTGAAAAAAGTTATCACAATGTGATGGAATGTTGCCCTGCAAGAGCTCTTTTAAACGCTTATAAATCTACAGGCAAGACACATTTATGCATACTGACCTGACCTGGACTGAACCCATGAACATGGGAACAAAATACTAGACTAACAGAAAAAAAGTTTGAATCAGAGTCAGTTTTATTAATTAATGAATATGAGAACTGCAATATGAAAATACTTTCATTTGTATTTGTTATAATGAATAGTTAAGCAGAATGCACTTAATAAGAAAAACTTTTGCATACCGTACTATGGTACACTTTTACAGCTGGAAAATGAGAAAACTATTCACCTGATTTCTACAGTCATCCGGCTTACCTTTATAACTGTACGTTACACAGTATTCATGAAAGATCATAAGATACAAATTGTAACAAATGAGTCAAAACTATCCAAAGAAGGAGAGGCGGATGGGGTTGGATGTGATTTTCCGGTATTCTCTGAAGGTTGTGAAATTCATACACTGGTGGATAAGCTGTCATCCCATTGCTTCAATGTACAAGTGAGGTATTTGCAATTAGGAAGGCAGAGATTTAGTCTAACTTTCTAAATGTTGATCTCTATATATAATAGGCAATGTTATTATGTGTATCATTTATAGACTAAGAAACTACTAGACTGATTTATGCACGGTTTTTTGTAAAATTATCCACGTTGTTCAGAGAAGGTTTAAAGCTACTGAAATCCTTGACGTGACAAGTAGAAAGAAAGCTAAGGGCCTAATTTATGAAAATATTACACGGAATACATCAAATGCAATTCAGTTCTCATGACAACAATATTGTTTGCTGTGTTCACATAGTACTTTGGAAGTTGCAGCACACTGGGCTCTGACAAATACTTAGACATGCTAGTGATAGAAATCATTTCTGTAAGTCAATACTGGAGAATGAAAGCCACGTAAATAAATATCAGGTATAATTCATCACATATCTTTCTTACCCTGGGCATGGAGAATATCATTTTCTCAATCACATTTTGGTTTAGAATAAGAGGTCGTATTGCAAAGAGAGAGTTTTCAGTTGTCTCAGTCATAGTTTGTGTCAACAATGGGTAGCGAGTATGCTATGTCAGAAGTCGGTAAAAAATCCTATCCACTGTTATTCATCGTTGTAGGCTTTGTACCAGTTGAGAAATAGGGATGTTCATTGTAAGCCATAAGCATGTAAAAAGAGACAAAATAGGATGGAACATTTTCAGTCCTATGTGCACAGTAAATTATTGTGTCCCAGATTTTGGGCAAGAATGTGGGAAATTGATATCGATTTTCTTTTGATTTTATCCCTGAAATGGTTGTAAGGCAACATACATAAAATATCCCGTAAAGACAGTAAAATATTACGTCACCGGAACTTCTATTTCTTCTTATTTCAACACCGGAAAAGTGTGTAAAAGCAATGGGTTGCAAAATTCTAAGTCCTGTATGAGCGATAAAAGCCATATCTAGTGTTTTCTGAGGGAATAGTTTGAATGTAATAAGTCGTTTTTCTTCACTTCAAACTGTAGAGGCTTACAGCCTGGAAATCAAAAGTCTTCCATAATTCAATTTTGAATTACATGCAAAATACAAAACACGCCTTTTAAGTTAGTTGTTGTATATAAAGTGATTCACAAACTGCACTTAATTCTCTTACTTACTTACTCAATGGCAACAGACAATTCCTAAGGAATATTATCTACTTTATGGAGCATTGAGGTTCATTGCTGCACTTACCTCAGCATGCCATTCAATGCTATTCAGTGCTAACTCCATCCATCCATCCATCCCTCGCAAATCCTACTTCCCTTAAATCTATCCTAATATTGTCTTCCCACCTATGTCTAGGTCTTCCAAGTGGTCTTTTCCCTTTGGATCTCCCAGACAAATAGTTTTTAGACATGTCTCAATTTAAACTGTTTGGCAGTTGAAATTAGATGGTTTTAACACAATATAATAAACACATTTGTTTACCTTGGGTATAAGAACATTGTGAAACATCAAGTGAGATATGAGCTTATGAACTGGCTAAAGCAGCCATTGTTTGACACTTGGCCTTCAAACTACTTTGTGTCCTTTTCATATGTTAAGATGAGACAGCACATCATGATCTTGTGAAATACTCAGCTGAATGTGTAGCAATCACAGATCAGTAACAAGGGGTTCATTTTTTCGCCCCACAGATTGATAATCATTTTGAAAGTAATAACACTAACAACATTCAACCTGATTTCATTTTAATGCAATTTTTAGAGGGACATGATAAATTCTATGTTTATTTGAGAGATTCCATTTCTACATAGGAAATGGTTTCCTACATTGAGAAAAGTTGAAAATAAAAACACTTTTAACTCCACTTACATCAATTTATAAAATTGGACTAGTTTAGGAAGTGTTACTCCCATCGTTGGCTGGTGGTTGACTGGTGTTTTGGCGATCATGGTTGGTAGTGTAAGTATGCTGCTTGGTGCTGCCCTCCCTCTGTCTGGTGGTAAGTCTAATAAAGTCCTCTGCTGGCGGGATTTTAAAAGCGTACTTACACTACCAACCATGATAGCCAAAAAGCCAGTTGACCACAAGCCGAGGATGGGAGTAACACTCCCGAAACTAGTCTGATTTTATAAATTGACGTAAGTGGAGTTAAAAGTGTTTTTATTTCCGACTTTTCTCAAGATTCAGCAGGCTCCACTGTTTACATAACTTTGTTTTAATTTTGTTTCCTGTACGGGCTATTTGTAATGAACAGTAATCTGTTAACCAACTTTTGCTTCATTGTCCACTTTTTGAAGTGAGAAGACAACAACTGATTGGACATTTAAGACTTATGCAATGTACCGTATGACAAACCACTTTCTGACGTATTTCACAAAGCTTGTTATTGAGTGTTTCATTTTATTTGTTATTTTTAAGAACTTAATAGTTTGAGATTTGTATTCAGTCTTTCATCAAAAAGTATGGATGTAGAGATCTAAGCTGAATATTTTCATTAAGGGTGTTGCAAAATTCCATACACAAACTGCTATGGATTGTTTGTCATGCGCAGAGATGTTTGTTTCTACTAAGCGATGTCTGTCTTCGAAGGTGACTATTGAAGTACCTATTGGTTTCCAGCCTATGGTTATGTAACAAAAAAGTTTGTTTTGGTCTCCTCTACAATCCCTAGCAGTTTGTGTATGGAATTTTGCAACAACCTGTATATATATATATATTCAACTTTAACCACGAAGTACCGTTGGACAAAATAGGGTTTCATAAATTGTACATCCAGTAAATAATAAAATAACATAATAATGTAGGCTCTTTTTAAATAAAATACAAATAGAACTAACCTCACATCTTTATGAAAATAATCTTCCACTTTCAGATAATTATTATTTGAACTCACTTAAGGACATCTTCGTTAAGGCTGAGGTATAATCCCACACATTCTGCTCGACATTCCTCATATGACGATCCCATAGTTGTGAATTTTGAATCATATGTCTCCTTGTCTTCATACCAGGTTTTGATCTGCAATACATCATGTATCAACATCACTAAACTGTGATATTCATTGATAAAGACATAGACCTACATGCCTGAAACATGCACACATTGTCAGTTCATTGACAACTGACAACTTGTGCATGCGTCAGGCATGTGATGACAGTTCCTAAATGATGTTGAACAAATTTAATACACAGTGTAAGCAAAGCAGTAATACAGTGCGCCCGAGAATAGTCTCCGCAGCGGCTACTTGTTGGAGAGGCAGCTAGCTGCAGCAGTTAAGTTGGCACTCACCACAGCCGATCATTGCAGGTGCTGGAAGTGCTGTCACAATATTCAATCTAAATGCTTGCACACTGCAATATGTACTGATTAGTAATTAGACAATGCACCCATTGATAAAGTGACAATGACCTCTGCCTGCCTGCATACACAGCTGGCGGTTTGTTTTTATAAAAGCTCGTGTTGCCAACGTAACTGCTGCAGCTAGCCCTCTCTCCAGCAAATAGCAACTGCGGAGACTGTTCTCGGGCGCACTGTAGTAAGTATACTCACAAGTAACTAAACAGACTCAGATGAGACAACACAATTCCAAATATTAGAGGAAATACAATAGAATCTTTCTTAAACAGCATGAATAAACCTTGTCTGATTCTGGGCATGAATTTTTTTCAGATGACTGAATAACCTTACACACTCTTCAAGTATTATACAAGGTGCAGCAAGGTGCAAGGTGAAATGTGTGCCATTCAGGCTGTAGGGGTCGTTGCGGGGTGGAAGTGGTTTCATTTGACTGGCGTGGTTCTAAAGTTTTGTTTCCTTCCAAGTCAGTCGCCATCATTCGTTGGAACAGTGAGGAGTGTGCATTTGCCTTCGAGGCCTACTTTTCAAATGGATGTTCTGTGATCGCAACCCAGCGCGCCTTCCGAAATCGCTTCAATTTAGCCCCGTTGGGCCCCTGTCCCGGACCAGAAATCAATTGTTACATGGGTCACTACGTTCAGGCAAACCGCGAGTGTGACAAGACGGATAACTGGAGTCCCTCGGCCCATCAGATCACTTGAGAACATTGAGGCAGTGAGAGCTTTAATCTTGCAATCCCCACGGCATACTGTGTTCGATATGTGAACATGTTGGAGGAATTTTTTTCCCATGACTTGATGAATTGGACTTAGGGGACATTTGGTTCCAACAGGATGGAGCAACAGCTCACACTTCAAGGGCATCGATGGCAGCAGATTTGAGGAACACTTCCTGGAGCGCCTTATCTCAATACCGCGATTTGTAGTGGCCTGCCCGCTCCCCAGATTTGGCTCCATATGATATTTTTTGTGGGGTTATTTGAAATTCCGTGTTTATGTCAACTGTCCAAGGACCCTACAAGACCTGAAGGCCAACATCCGGGCAGAAATTGCTAACATACTCGCTGCTATGCTGGTAAGGGTCATGACAAACACCAGATATCGGCTTATTCAGTGTATGGACAATGAGGGGCGTCACCTACCCGATATGATTTTCAAAATTGTGTAAAACAAAACTTTAGATATGTACCTACATAATAAAAAAATAAAATAAAAAAATCTATTTCCACAATTTTTTTATTGCGTTTTGAAGAAAGGAAGTTATGTTGCCACACCCTGTATTAACTACAAAATCTGTTGCTCACATTTTGCAATCTGTTGCGCCCCCAGTTACTGAAGGACGTTCTTGCATATGTTGGAAGAACACATACGACTTATGAAGTAGATCTTGGTTTTGAACATTTTTACCTAAATTGTGTAAACGCCCTGCTACGAGTTAATGCTGAACCCAGGAAACCCCAGTAATAATCAAAACTTCTGAAATATGAATTTGGGAAACATAAGTTACGATTTCTACTATAAGATACAACAGAGGATTTGGTAACAGATTTATTGATAACAAAATTGTGATCTATAATTGATATTATATAAGAAAAACAGATTCCAAAGTTAAATCGAGACCAAGTTATCACAAGTCTCCCTAAATTATTAAAAATTTTATATATACATAGAGAAATACCAGATCTAATCTCAAGCCTCTGTAATAGAATAAATTATTTTGAGTATCTACAGTTCATTTATGTGAATATATCAAAGTCTATTTTATAATCTGTTGCCCACAAATTATGTTCTAGAATTCAATATTCACTCTGTATATGGTGAATGGTTAGGTTATTATTTCAGATACCAATCTCAAAGGCTTGAATAAATTAATTTTAAAAGAGACACATCTGTATAAGTTTCACTGAATATCACCCCTATTCAAATATTATCATAAAATATATTTACAGCAGATACACTTCCTACACATAACCTTCCCAAAAATGTCATTATGTGAATTATCAGCTACAAATTTTATCCATGGAAACTTTAGTTATTCAACTACACCACTGGTAACGGGTATTTATTTTGAATAATACTTATTCTGACCTAAAGTTCGGTTTAGAAACTCAGAAACATATGTCAATGTTTAACATTAAAAAATTGGAATCACTCTGTATGTGAGATACAAATCAGGCTATTACTGAACCTACCCTCAATTAACACTTTATCTCTCTATGATAATATCTGCGAATGAATCAGCAGAGATTATTTGCTCCCACAAGAATTCACTGTAATGCCCTAACCTAACCATAAGTTTCCATATCTCAGTATAATAGTTTACCAAGCTAATTCCCCATTAAGGTTTTCTCCAATATTCAAAATTTAATGTACCACATTTCTATCGTGTGTATCTCTGCCAATCTATTTTCCTTTATACAAAATTCTGTTACTTATAAAGTTTTCTAATTTTACTTTGAGGCAAGATGCTGGTTTGTAGAATAACTTTTAACTATTGGTTAACGGGACTAATTGCTTCGCGTAGAGAGATCTGAATAATGACTGAACCTAAATAATCAAAAACAAAAATTATTAACTTAACAAAATTTACTAGAGGGGGCGAAATTTCAAATGCCAAAATCACGTAACAAAAGATGGAATTTACCAAAGCAAGCTTTAAATAGAAATACGTAAATTTAGACAGGCCAAAACAGTGAGATGACTGTATTAATCATAATTTAGAATGATGTTACTTAAAGATAGAAAAATGGTTACATCTCATCCAGAAACAGCAGTCACACGCAACGGTAGAATGCTGACACACCCCTCATCAATAAGGACATTCCTGGCTACATGTTCTTGCGGCGAAATCCAGCTTCCAACTCAACTAGCTATACGCGAGCTCCGATAGACACCGTGCATGGAACACGTTCAGAAATAACCGCCGGTAACCAGAGTTAAACGCAGACCAGTTTCTTTTCTAATCTTTTTTTTATAAAAGCAGTTATGCCAACTAAATCCTAACCCATGATCTGGCTACACGGATCAAATCTCCTGATCATAACCAAATCTCCTGCAGATACACATCAGTGAAAAAGAAGAAGAGGAAAAAGTAGGAGGAGGATGAGGATTAGGAAGCTGGGAGAAGTGTTTGTGTTTTAACAGAAATTTTAAAGCTTTTAATTATTTTATCACAATGACATAGTAGCAGATGTCATTTTAATTTTTAATAATTTATTAATACATATAATTCGCAAAGCAAGATTGCCTGAAGATAATTGAAAGGGTTAGGCTTAAAATAAAGGTTAATGAGCTGATATTATCAATTATCCATTTTATTTTATTAAAATAATTATGCACAAATTAATAGTCACTTGAGTTATGACGTCTTACTTGGGGTCAACAGTCTTCTGTAGAAAAGCTGTCAAAATTACAAAAGATGTGTGCAATATTAATGTGTAATCTTCCTAGCCGTAGTCACTATAGGCAAGTTTTTATTAGATTAGTTATTATGAGTGACAATGCAGTGCTTGCTTTATATAGAAAATACTAGCTTAAAAAGCCTGGACTCACCCGGGTTTTGTATTTCGTAATTTGAAATTAACTAATGAAGGACTTTCGATTTTCAAACTCTAGGTCCTTATATAATATGTATGTAGAATTTGAAATGAGGAAGAACGACTTATCACACTCAAACTATTCCCTCAGAAAACGCTAGACATAGCTTTTTATGGCTCCTAGAGGATGTCAAATATTGTATTCCGTTGCTTCTACACACCATGCCTGGGAGGGGCTGAGATAAGAAGAAACAGAAATTATGGTTACATAAGATTGTATTGTCTTTACGGAAAATTTTATTTCTCACATCATGTTACCATACCACCGTTTCGGTGCTGAAATAAAAAAAAATAAATAAATAAATAAAAAATAAAAAAAATAACTTTCATAATTTCCTCCCCAAAAACCTGGGACATAATATATAGCGCGCATAGGACTGAAAATGTTCCATCCTATTTTCTCTTTGTTTAGATGCCTATGACAAAAAATCCCTATTTCTCAACTAATACAAAACCTACAGCTAAAGGGTGGTTCAAAAAGAGCGCCGGTTTTGAAACGGTTGGTAAATTTCTGTTTGTCGGTTGGTTGTTTTGTTTCTATTTCCAGAAACATTCCGATTGTTGATGCATTTGGAATTTCTCGCATTCTGTGTCTAACCATGGAGCAGTTCACTTGTGAGCAACGAATGTTAATCGTGAAAACATTTGATCAGAATGGAGAAAGTTCTACAGCAACTGTCAGGAGACTTCACGCTATTCTAGGGCGTAATGAAGCACCAAATGAATCTACAGTTCGCAGACTGATGGAAAAAGTTCTTTGAGACAGGTTCAACAGTAAACCTCAAAAGTCCTGGTCGTCATCGTTCTAGTCAAAGTGAGCAGTATATCGGCCGGTTTCGCGACCTGTTGGCGTCGTGGGCCCGGCCTGACTTTTTTCGTGAAATCGGCTTGTCGCGAAGGACGCTTGGCAATGTTCCCGGATTTGCTCTGTGCTATATAAACGAGAAAATTTTCACTTTCCGATACATTGTCATGTCGGCGCTATCAACACCGTCTGCCTGGCTAGTTCAATCGACGGATACCACCGAATTGCCCACGGAGGACCTCTACATCCTATTGACGGGCATATTCGTATCCGGAAACGCCAAGTTCGAACGTCGAGACAACGACTCCATTGTTTTACGCCTAACGTACTCCATTAAATTGGAGAATCTTTTGGAGAAGTTTGGGGAGTACCAGGACCTGCTTCGAGTGGTACCCGTCAGCCCGCACCACTCCGAGGACCAGTCACGACGATTTCTGGAGCTGATCTCCAAACGCAGAGTATATCCCACCAATTCTCCGGAGAGGCATCAACCTGGCAGCAGTAACACCCAGCACGGTCCCGGAAGCAGTACGGCCTTCGCAGAGGAGGACGTCAGGGGATTTCGTCTCGGCACCCCAAAAAGGTTCAGATCTTTTAAGTCATTTGATAAATAAATATAGGGCAACGTCTTACACGGCGTTGCTCGATCGTTGTACACCTGTAGAATGGGATTCTGTTTTAAATAAATACCAGAGTAACTCTTTGTTGACTAATAATATCAATATCTCCATATCCAGTTACATTAAGCGTAGACTTCAATTAGAAAGAGAAGACAGGTTTGGTTATTTATTAGATTGTGCTAAAAATGGGACCAGCCACAGCAGAAATGCAATTAGTGAACTGTTTATTAGAAATCATATTGTTCCTACTCGTTTTGTTAGCGACCTTGAGAAAATACTTAATGGTAAGGAAACGAAGATCAATTGCCTCTTCCTCCTCGGACCATCCAATGCAGGAAAGAGTTTTATAGCCCAGTCTATTGCGTCACATTTTGTGACGGGTTATGCCTCATGTGCAAATAGCATGTCCGAATTCACTTACGAAAATTTCCTAAATAAATCCTTGATATTGTTGGAGGAACCATTTGTAACAGAGGCGACGTGCGACGATATGAAAAATATTTTGGCTGGAGCCGCTTTACAAGTAGGCAAAAAATACATGAATAAACAGGACCTGTTCCGCACCCCTGTCATAATGACCGGCAATCACGAGAAACTAGGTAAAGGATATTTGAGTCCTAGAGACGAGGAAGCACTACGTAATAGACTAATTGTGTATGAACTCCGTGAACCCTTCACCCCTTCTGTGTATATTACGCCAGAACAGTTTGCTGATTGGGTTTTGTTTATCTACAGGGACATATAATGTTACGCAGTGGTGGCACCATGTCCCGTAAGAGGGCGCGGACAATGAGCAACCCCATAGAAACACCACCCCCTACATGGCATTCCGAAGAGGATGAAGAGGACGTCGTGGACAGTCCTCGAGCGATACGAGCCGTTGCAGGCAGCAGCGGTGGAACGGGAAATTCAGGACAACATGGAATACCACCAGGGGAGAGCGTGTCACCTGTGCCGCGACCTCTACCGTATAAACATGTGACATTCACATTTATACAGAGATCGTGGGAGGAAATAGACACTTCCCTAAGTACACTGCCCATCACCATTGCACTGTACCCCGTGCTGGACGATGAGATGTTGAAAGTGATAAAACAAGTGCTCCCGTGTTGTCTGGGATATCGTATACACAAACCTCATGTTAAGCTTAGCAATTTCATCATACTTACAGACGAAATGCAGGTGAGGGCAAACACGCCAACAGAAATGTCTTCCTTTGTACAACAAAGTAAGATCATTCACTACATGCCAAAGAACTTTGTAACTACTGGTTATACGTTATCCAATAAAAATGAGATAGCAGCAATAAAATACGGTGATTTGGTGGGACATAACAGACGAAATCAAATGGTGAAATTGCCTAACACTGACGATTTCGAAACCGTTAGCATATATGGCATAAGCACTAATATTCACGGTAATCTCGTGAATAGAAATAAAATGTATGAGGGGTATGTTTTAAATGCTCTGGAATCCCAACATTATGAACTGTTGGCGGCTGCTAACACCGCCGAGGATCTTAAATGGGAGAGTCTATCTTATGCCTACGGCATAGTAGATGAAAAAGGGGATTCTACTAAAGTAGAAAGTACCTGGTCTATTGATAAGAGGGCCATATCGAAATGTAGGAATTTGGATAAGATTGAAATTGTGGGTGCCTCCGACGTAATAGAGTACGACGTGGAGACCAACATAGAGGGAGATGTCCTGTATCCCGATACCCCGGACGGGTTTACACCCTCTCCTTTTTCGTATTTTATGGTAAAAGGCACAGAAAAAACCACCAGTCAAACGCTGTGGAAAGTGGGCTTTACGCAGTAAAATTAAATTAAACCACCCCCTACCTAACACCGATGATGCTTGGTACTCCCATTTACATGATGCAATGCAAGATAAAAACCGCGCTATGTCGATATGGCAAGAAAAGGGGTTTGCTAAATTTGAAGATTACCATAACTATTACCTTCGGCTGGACGTGTTGTTGCTGGCAGACATATTCGAACTCTTTCGAAAAAACGCATATTCTGCATACCGAACAGATCCCGTGTATTTCCAGGGTGCGCCGGCATTTACCTGGCAACTGGCCCTGAAGCACAGCCCCACAAATTTCAAAGTCGTAAGAGAAAAATTCTTATACACTTTAATTCAAAATCAGATCCGGGGCGGGGTTTCTCAGTGCATAAGACGTTATGCCAAGGTCGAGAACGTCGAGACAGATCATATATTGTATCTCGATGTGAATGCATTATATGCGAAAGTGATGCTGGGCAGTCTGCCTTGCGAACTGGTTTGCAACAGACCTGACCTACCTCCAGACTTCGAAAGCTGGTCGCCCACCGACAAGCATTGCTTCCTGGCCTTAGTGGACATAACCTATCCCAATGAACTGCACAATCGCGACGTCGAGTTCCCACTCGCCCCTCACCATTACGATAACAGATTATGTACGACCTTTTTACCAAAGAATCGGTATCTATTGCATAGCGAAAATTTAAAATATTACATACAGATGGGCTTGAAAGTGGAAAAGGTTCACAACGTGTGGATCTTCGAACAAGCGCCCATACTGCACGATTATGTGCAGGGTAATGTAAGCAATAGACAGGTCCACAGAGATAACAAGCCCTTGTCCAACACCTATAAGCTAATGAATAATAGTCTCTTCGGCAAGACTGTCGAAAATACCTTCCGATATAAGAGTGTATAAGAGAAGCAGTGTATGGATCTATCTCAATATTATTTTTTTCGTTTATGTTTATATATTTTGTTTATGTTTTTTGTTAAAATAAATTTCTTAATTTCATATATGAAAACCAGCGTTGTTTTTGAACCACCCTTTATGAGAAACATATCAGTGGATAGGATTTTTTTTTACAGACTTCTGATATATATATATATATATACACACACACACACACACACACACAGACTAATTAATATCAAAATGGCTAAAGCCTTCAGGACGACATCTTACGAAGCCTTGTGCATATTGACAGGAACCTTACCAATTGAAATCGAATTAGACAAAATTGCAAGAACGTTCATTATCACTCGAGGGTACGCACAGCATCCAAACCTTGAAACCAGAAAGAGCTACAGACAATGGGATCATCCAGCCGACACAATGAAAATACAACAGAAACTCGCAAGTCAAAATTATACCATAAACATTTTCACAGACGGGAGTAAAACCGAGAAGGGAGTTGGATCCGGTGTCGCTATAATGGAAAGTGATAAACCAATATCAAACCTGCAATACAGGCTCAGCGATAAATGTTCCAACAATCAAGCGGAACAATTTGCCATCCTTAAAGCCCTCATGAGACTGACAGACATAGACCATCTACCAAACAATAAGAAACTCGCTGCCATCCATACAGACAGTCGGATCACATTAGATGCACTGGCTAATCCGAACAACCACCAGCATTTAATAGAAACAATCAGACATACAGTCAGAAACTTGGAGAGCAACGACTGGACCATCCATTTCACCTGGGTAAAAGCACACATCGGGATATTCGGGAATGAGGAAGCAGATCGTCTGGCGAAAGAAGCAGCCAACAACCAAGAACTACAAGAATCCTACAACCTAATTCCGAGAAGTGCTGTGCTTGGTGAAGTGTTTGAAGACAGTGTCCGGGAGTGGCAAAGACGGTGGGATACAACCGAAAAGGGTGCGGTGACTAAGTCATTTTTCCCTAATGTCAAGCAAAGATTATCTGTCAAATTAAACTTATCAGGTAAATTAACAACTTTTCTAACAGGGCACGGAAAGCTCAGAGAATATTTTCACAGATTCAAAATTACAGATAACCCCAATTGTGTATGTAATAAGGAAATTCAAACTGTGGACCACCTTCTGTGGAGATGTGAACAATTGAAGAATCAAAGACAGATTTTGGAAAGAGACATAACGAAAGTGGGAGGGAAGTGGCCTATCAGCAACAATGAACTTATTGTGAAACATAAGACACTCTTTGTTAAATTCATAAACAGTATCGATCTTGATTCATTTTAAACACTTGGCAGGCATCAGTATGTTATAACAACACTGCCATTAATATTATAATTTGTAACATGTATGTAAAATAACTTATGCATGTAATATTACAAGAAGTGATGGAGCATGCAGCAAATAAAGGACAAAAAAAAAAACACACACACACACACACACACACACACACACACACACACACACACACACACACACACACACACACACACACACACACACACACACACACACACACACACACACACACACACACACACACACACACACACACACACACACACACACACACACACACACACACACACACACACACACACACACACACACACACACACACACACACACACACACACACACACACACACACACACACACACACACACACACACACACACACACACACACACACACACACACACACACACACACACACACACACACACACACACACACACACACACACACACACACACACACACACACACACACACACACACACACACACACACACACACACACACACACACACACACACACACACACACACACACACACACACACACACACACACACACACACACACACACACACACACACACACACACACACACACACACACACACACACACACACACACACACACACACACACACACACACACACACACACACACACACACACACACACACACACACACACACACACACACACACACACACACACACACACACACACACACACACACACACACACACACACACACACACACACACACACACACACACACACACACACACACACACACACACACACACACACACACACACACACACACACACACACACACACACACACACACACACACACACACACACACACACACACACACACACACACACACACACACACACACACACACACACACACACACACACACACACACACACACACACACACACACACACACACACACACACACACACACACACACACACACACACACACACACACACACACACACACACACACACACACACACACACACACACACACACACACACACACACACACACACACACACACACACACACACACACACACACACACACACACACACACACACACACACACACACACACACACACACACACACACACACACACACACACACACACACACACACACACACACACACACACACACACACACACACACACACACACACACACACACACACACACACACACACACACACACACACACACACACACACACACACACACACACACACACACACACACACACACACACACACACACACACACACACACATGTGGACTATGCTAATAAAAAAAAATAAAAAAACACACACACACACACACACACACACACACAGACACACACACACACACAGACACACACACACACACACACTGTCGGATTGTCTTGTTGGTCTGTGTTGGTCTGTGGTATTCATCTATTCGTTTGTGAAGGTTGCAATGTGTTTCGGCTATTGTTTCTAACAAAAGCGGTAAATATATCTGCATTGGAAGGTGAGTGAATGTTAGCAAAGTTTTACATGCAATAGTGAGTGACTGGTTACTGTTTTAATTGTCGACGATAACATAACCCTGAAACAAATATGGCTTGAAATCGCAGAGACCTATAGTGTAACGTGGTCATAGCATCTTGTAGCTTGAGGTTGCGACATAGCAAAGAGTAGCATCAAAATGGCGGACCAGGTTGAAGAGCACTTGGAAAGTGCGCTTAAAATGCTGATCAATGTAACAGAAGAAAGTGGTAACCTCCGTAAAGATTTAAAGGAAAATATCCTAAAATCTGTGAACAAGCTTCGGAAAGTGTTTGTGGACCTGAAGAATGTAGTTATAGAGAAAGAAAAAGAAATAATAGAACTAAAAATGGGGAAAAGCAGACCAGCTCAACTGTTAGATAGCCCAGCGCCATCTGTTGGCTGCACATGGAGACAAAGCGCTAGCTTCTCGCAAGTGGTGGCCCCATCTACCGTACAGCACAGAAAATACTCATCTGCGGTAGCCGGCGATGGACATAGCGGAAATCAGAAGAAAACATTCAAGCTAATGATCAAAAGTAAAAATAATCAAAGCACAGAATATATGAGAACACTGATTAAAAGAAAACTAAGCCCAATGGAAATGAAAGTAGGGATAAAGTCCTTCAAAGGGCTAAAAAATGGCCAGCTTCTAATTGAGTCGGAGAATAAGAATGAAACTGAAATAATTAGCAAGAACATCAATGAGAAATGTGGAGAAGAACTAGAAGCGGTTACCACAAAACTGAGAAACCCAAGAATCATTATCTTTGCAGTCCCTGAAGAAATATCGGTAGATAATATAGTAGAAGCTATAACTGCACAGAACATAGAAATGGAAAGCTATAAGGAGGACTTGCAGCCAAAATTTGAATTTGAGGACAGGAAAAAGAACAAGAACATAGTACTCGAAGTCAGTGCTTCAGCAAGGAAACAAATCCTAGGTCAAAAACTTAAAATAGGCTGGAGTATTTGCAATTGGGCCGACTACATAAAGGTAAATCGCTGTTTCAAATGCAGTAAATACAATCATAAGGCTCAAGAATGCACAGGAAAATTAGCATGCCCTAAATGCGCCAAAGAACATGAAATAAAAGACTGCAGCGCAAAGGAAGAAGAATACAATTGCATAAATTGTATCAATCACAATAAATACAATAAGGAAAACGCTGTGGCTGTGAATCACTCAGCACTGGATGAGAAATGTCACTGCTACCAAACAGCAAAACGAAGGTTTCAACAAAACATAGATTACTAAGATGGAAAAAAATGGAAAAGTAGTGCTGAAATGTGTACAATTAAACATGAAGCATTCTCGCGCAGCAACATCGAATCTAGTGCAGTACATGATACAAAAAGGAATTGACATAGCGTACGTTCAAGAACCATATAATATCCAAAACAAAGTGGCTGGGTTACCGAAATACATGAGGGTTTACTCACACAGAAATGGGCAGAAAAGAGCAGCTGTGATAATAAACAATAAAAATATTGATGTTATGGCAATCTGCCAGCTGTCAGATGAGGACTGCTTGGTCATGGCAGCGACATATAAAAAATTTAATTTCATAAGTTCTAGTATGTATTTCGATTGCAGAGACGATATTGAAAAAGACCTCAAAAAAGTAAAAGACATCCTGGACACGTATTGCAGTAAGCATGTTTTTCTTTCGATGGATAGTAACGCTAGAAGTGCAATGTGGAACGACGAAGTTACCAACAAACGTGGAAAGACATTAGAAGAATTTATCCTTGCGAACAGTCTGTACGTAATTAACGACAGTAGCAATACTCCTACGTTTGAAACGCAACAAGGAAGAAGTTGGGTGGACCTGACAGTAACTAACGACCGTTCATTAAGATACATAACGAACTGGGCATGTGAAGATGAGGAGAGTTGTTCTGATCATAGACTTATATATTTCGAGATTGGAGGAACAAGCTTGACTAGAGAAGAAAACTCGCATAGAAGTTTACGATTTATAATATCAATTGATGGGTATCAAGAATTCGACAAGCAACTTGTCGAAAACCTAAAATCGTCGTTTGGCTATGAAAATAACACTCTTTCCGCTTTAGATGAAAATTTGGCCCAGGAAGCTAAATCTTCTGAAAATATAGAGCAGTGTACTGAAATGAGTTTTACTTGCATAAGTAATGCATGTAAAAAAGCCTTCCGCACAAGTTATGGGAAAAGGAATCCAGCAAAAGCTAAACCTGTTCCATGGTGGACAACAGAGCTGACTGTAATGAGGAAACGTATTAATGCCCTTAGAAGAAGATTCCAGAGAACTAAAAATAATGAAATACTTCGCCAGGAGAGGAAAACACAATACTTGGAAGGAAAGAGATTATATCAAAATACAATTAATCTTGAAAGAATAAAATCCTGGAAAAACTTCTGCTCTGTCGTCGAAGGAAGTAACCCGTGGAACGAGGTCTACAGAATAGCGGCTGGGAAGACCAGAAAACCTACCACTCTTACAACACTCCAACAAGAGGATGGAACATACACTACTGACCAGGCGGATACTATCAAGCAAATGCTGAACCACTTCGTACCAGAAGACGATGAAATGGAAGACAGCGATTATCACAGATCAGTTAGACAGAGTGCCAAAGAGCCACCCGACTACCCAGATGATGTGGAATTTAATCAAGAGGAAATACGCTCTGCGCTTAAGAGAATCAACCCCAAGAAATCACCAGGAGAAGATGGGCTGACGAGCGACATTCTCCAAAGGGCATTCAATATATTTCCTTTATTCTTCACCGCAATATATAACGCATGTCTAAAACATGGACTTTTCCCTGCAATATGGAAAACATCAGTAATGATTCCGATAATCAAGCCAGGAAAGGAACAAGAACTCCATGCTTCAAAGTATCGGCCCATTAGCCTGCTGAATGTCGGAGGCAAGGTACTTGAAAAGCTATTAATAGAGAGAATACTCCACCACATATTTTCCAAACAACTCTTGAATCCAAATCAATATGGATTTATACCACAGAAGAGCACAATAGATGCGCTGATGGCAATGAAGAAATTTGTACAGGATAACAATAAAGAATTTCGGTACATTGTAATAACCAGCTTAGATGTCCAAGGAGCTTTCGATGCGGCATGGTGGCCAAGCATCTTGAAAAACCTCAAAGATCTGAATTGCCCCAGGAACTTGTATCAGTTATCTCAAGATTATTTTAACAGCAGAATAGCAATCTTACAGATAAATGAGTATAGGGAGGAGAAGGAAGTTAAAAAAGGCTGTTCACAAGGTTCCTGCAGTGGACCTGGTTTCTGGAATATTTTATATAACACACTTTTAAACCAAGAATTCTCTCACCGAAGTCAAGTCACAGCATTTGCAGACGACTTCTTAATGATGACAAAAGGGAAGAGTATTGCTGAAGTGGAGGCCTACACCAACGAAGACATAAAGCAAATAGAAAGATGGGCAGCACATAACAAAATCAAATTCAACACAAACAAGTCAAAGGTAATGGTTATCACACAGAAAAGAACAGGAGTTAATGAAGAAATTAATATATATATGAACAACAAGAGATTAGAGCAGGTAGACGAGATAAAATACCTAGGGATATACGTGGATAAATATTTCAGATTCGATAACCATATCAATCATATTACAGAGAAAGCAACAGCTTTAATACATACACTGGGGAAAACGGCCAGACTGCAGTGGGGTCTAGGACATAAAGCATTGAGCACTATAAACCAAGGAGCTATAATACCAATCCTAACCTATGGAGCACCGATATGGGAGGAGGCAGCAAAGAAAGTCAAGAATATAAGGAAACTAGAAAGAGTACAAAGATTAATGAATATAAAGATTTCCAAAGCACACAAGACAATTTCGTATGACGCCTCCTGTGTAGTGGCCGGGGTGGCACCAATAAACTTAATTATACAGGAAAAAGCCAGAATTTATAGGGATATAAAAGAAAGAGAAGATTATGACTCCCCGATAGACAAACGACACTGGAACCATCCAGCTCAAACAATAAAAATACGGAAGGCGGATGAAACAGAATCGTACCTACTACAGATATATACAGACGGCAGTAAGACAGGAGACAGTATTGGAGCAGGAACAGTAATTTTTCAGAACGGCATCTTGATAAAAACCATAAAGAGTAAGTTACACAGTAAATGCTCTAATAATCAAGCCGAACAAATAGCCATTTTGCAAGCACTAATAGAAATTACAAAGCTCGATATATCACAAGAAGGTAAGACTGCTGCAATCTATACAGACAGCGAAGTAACTTTGGCTTTACTCGAAAATAACAAATCCCATTACTCCATAATTGCAGAAATACACCAGACCATATCTGCCCTCCAGCGACAAAAATGGAGAATTTTCTTTGCCTGGGTTAAAGCTCACGTTGGTGTACAAGGTAATGAAATGGCCGATCAAATAGCCAAGGAAGCGGCATTAGGCAAGGGAGAAATTGTTTATAAGAAGGTACCAAAGCAGACAATAGTGACAGACAACAGACGACTGACAACGGAGAGATGGCAACACAACTGGACTGCATCTACAAAAGGAATAATAACAAAAGCCTTCTTGCCTTCGATCGCAGAGCGACTGAAGATGAATCTGCCCATAACAGCTCAATTCACTGCTATGATTACTGGACATGGAAGGACAAGAGA